>CANXYC010328612.1:0-11981 GCA_948193065.1 Aleurites moluccanus | reverse complement strand
TTTTGTATATATTGTGTTGGCTTGAAGTTTAAGTTATTAAGTTAATTTGATGGATATTGTGTATATATAAGTTAAGTTTGATGTAAATTGATTATATATAAGTTATATGAAGTGTATTGTGCTAATGTTGCATATTGAGATATTGTTGGGTTTTGAATATGATTGAGTTGAGAATTATGGAGATCCAGAGGGATCTGTTGTTTGGAGTTGGATGAGATTGATATTAGAAGTGTTATATTATATGTTTTTAGCCAGGGCAAGCTCCTTAAATAGAGGAGATGCTGCCCCTTTTTTTATTTGTTTTGCTCAATCTATATTAAGCTTATTTGTACATGCATGCCATATAGTTTTATTTATGGGTTCTTCGTGGTATTGGTAGCATAAGCATCACCCGTACCCTAGGACCGTCATGGCTCCTAAGTTGGGCTGTGACAGAAATCATCTGATTTAAGCAGGAATCTCAGAAATTTTAGTTTCAAGGAAATAAGGTAAATTTTCTTCCAAAGGTATTTTCTTTAGATTTATTTAAGTCTATGGGTTAGGATAATTAATATTGGGTATATAGAATTTATTGCAAGTAATCTGAATTCATTAATGGTAATTAATGTGGGAGAAATCAGAATGTTGAGGCTATCATGAATAGTAACATGAACAGTAACTCCGAAAATTAAATGCAGATTTTCTTAAAGAGATAAATAAAATTATTGTTGGAATTAAGAATAGAGACTCTAAGATAATTAATTATTAGGAAATCATTATAAATAGTATTGATTTGGAAAAAAAAATTCATAATTTTGTATATTTGGGGAAATTTCTTAGGAGGAGGAAATCAAATTAATTGAAGAGTTATAGTTGGAATTTGCTAAAAGAAATTTCAAGAGAAATTGTATTAAGGTAAGTATGATCATCTTACTTGATTAACATTCTTGAAATTAATATGACCAAGTATTCTTATATATGTTCATCCATTTATATATGTATATATTTGTATAATATGAATGACTTGATCAACCTCCTTGGATCAAGTTCATATACTTCTTGTTTGCTATACCCGATTTGAATGATGAAATAATGATGGTCTTGCGACCAATATGCTTCTTATGAGATTGAAACCCATGACCCATGGATAGAACGCTCTTCCCAATGAGAGTAAATTCATTGGTCCATTGTGCACTTTGGGAGCCCAGCTGATAGGGTTTTTATCAGTGTTCCACCTAGAGGGGCCCATGAGCTCTAGGTGTATGCCTGGCCAAGCATGTGTGCACGTTAAGGTAGCAAGGCTACTGATACGTATGTTATGACTTGAGATCAGTTATATCAGATGAGATTTGATAATGCCATTCTTTATGGGCATTTTATCTTCCAGATATGAACCATGATTTGATTTATGACATGATTTGATATAGCCAAATTATTATGAGTAACCATGTTCCTTCAAGTGAAGCTTGTGATTCCTTCATACCTAAATATGTATAAATATTTGCTCATGACCATGATTCGATATGCAGATTCTTGACTTATAATGTTCATATCTTACTGTGTTGAAGGCTCACTCCTCTTCTGTGGATTTCAGGTGATAGCATAGCTCGTGAAGGAGCTAATAGAGAGTACCGGGCATCTTGACTTGTTTATTCCAAGAAGCTTCATTGTAATAATTTTTGAGATATTATGTATATTCAGTTAATGGTATTATGACATAATATGTATTGGAGTATACTCTAGAGCTCTGTAGTCAGTCTTTTGAGGATACAAATATTTTGATGTATGATTTGTTACCTTCTAGGTACTCTTGTTCCTTAGTGATGTGAGATGCATCTTTTGATCATTAGGGAACAAGAGAAAACTATGATATGATAATAGTAAAGATTTGATGGATGCTTAACTGAATTTATAGTAATGATTAAGGTATGATAATATATGATATTGTAAATGATATAATTGTATATGAGATTCATGATATGTGAGTTCTGCGGATTTATGGTGGCCTTAAGCCTACCCTTGCCCTAGGACAGTCTCACCACTAGAGTTGGGGTGTGACGGAGGTGGTATCAGAGCACCAGGTTTACAATCCTTAACATATATGATAGATAGAGATGTATGAGCACTAGAGTAAGCGTTGCTTAAGTTAACTACAGAGCATAGGATCATGTCTCGTCTAATTGTGTCTCCCTTTGATATATATATCTGCGTTAAGTGTGCGTAGTGAGTCTGATGTGTTTATTCTTCTTATCAGTATCAAGATGCCTTTGCGTCATGGTAGAGGATGAGGTCGAGGCCGTCCTAGACGGAAATTTCCTTCTGAAGAAGGTTCAGTAGGAGGGAATAGAGGAGATGAGGTTCCTCCTATGCCACAAGTTGATGTGGCTCATATGGCACAGCAGTTAGACCATCTGCAAAGAAATTATAAGGTATTAGTTGAGTTTATCACTCAGCAGAGGTAGCAGCAGGCTCCTCCAGTTCAGGTAGTTCTAGATATTCCAGTTCCTCCACCCCCGTCCGTAGTGGTACCTCAGGTTGAAGAGGTTTCATTTGAGAAATTTCTGAAGCTCAAGCCTTCAGAGTACCGAGGTGAGGTAGATCCTACTGATTTTCTGGAAGAGATAGAAGGGAAAATCCAGATTTTGAGAATTCGCGATAGAAGAGCCATTGAATTTGCTGGTTATTTAATGAAGGCTGAAGCGAAAGATTTGTTCAAGAGAAGCATTTCTGGTATGCTTCGAGATAATGAAGAGTTGTCATGGGAGAAATTCAGAGAATTTGTCATTGAGGAGTTTCTGCCAGAGAGTGTAAAAGATGCTAAATCTATGGAGTTTTAAAGGTTGGTTCAGACTCCGGGTATGACTGTATCTGAAAATGCAAAGAAATTCAGCCAGCTAAGTAAGTTTGCTCCAACCCTTGTGCCTTCAGAAGCGGCAAGGATTCAGCAGTTCTGTAGGGGATTGGTGGCTCCATTGTTCAAAGTTATGGCTGCTCTTGAATTTGATTCTTATTCTAAGTTAGTGGATAAAGCAAGAGTGATTGAGAATAGGGAAATGGAAGCCAGATCCGAGAGAGAAGAGAAGAAGAAGGCTAAAGTTGGAAGCTCTTCTAGGCAAGATAATGGAGTAAAGAGTATCAATATTTTGCCTCAATCAGTTGCTCGAGGGGGATTTAGAAGACCATCAGGGAGATCCCAGCAGAGACCGAATCCCTCTAGATTTGTTCCTCAAGTGAGCCATAGTGCAGCCAGTTCAGCACCACCTAGGACTAATCCTTCTTGTCCTACATGTGGTAAGCTTTATAAAGGACCTTGCTTTTTTAGGTCAGGCATATGCTATGGGTGTGGATAACATGGTCATCTCTTCAAGGATTGTCCACCGTCTTCTTTTGAAGTTAGACATCAAGCTTCTCAGGCTACAGTTCAGATGAGCAGAGAGAGGAGCATCAACCAGCATCAAGGAGAAGGTAGAGGTAATTTGGGCAGAACTATTGAAGCTGGCAGAGGATCAGGTCAGCATGAGTATCAGGCTTCTGGATTAGCTCCTATGGGTAGAGGCAGAGGGAGAGTTTTTGCCTTGGCACAGCATGAAGCCCAAACATCCAACACTGTGGTTATAGGTATTCTTCCGATTCAAGCCTTCAATGTTAGAGTTTTATTTGATTCGGGAGCTACGCATTCATTTGTATCATCCTGCTTTGCTAAGAAGTTGCATGTACCTTGTGTTTTTCTTGAAAATGTGTTGGTTGTTTCTACTCCTTTGAAGGAGGAGATTAAGGTTCAGAACTCCTATCCATCCTGTGTGGTTAGCATAGGTGGCAAGAGCTTGGATGCAGATTTGATTTAGTTGCCGGTATTGGAGTTCAATGTAATATTGGGCATGGATTGGTTGTCCAAGCATTATGCCATTATAGATTGTAATAGGAAGAAGCTTATCTTTAAGCCACCTTCGGGTGAGGAATTTGAATTCCAAGGGGAGTAGAGTGGAGCGCCGTATAATGTGATATCTGCCATTGGGGCAAGGAGATTGTTAAGGAAGGGTTGCCAAGGATATTTTGCATATGTCCTAGACACTAGTAAGGAAGTGAAGAGTATGGAGCAGATTCCTATAGTCAATGAGTTTCCAGATGTATTTCCTGAAGAATTGCCTAGTTTGCCATAGGATAGAGAGATAAAATTCGGTATAGAGTTGCTACCTGGCACAAGTATGATTTCTATTCCTCCCTACCATATGGCACCAGTGGAGCTGAAAGAGTTGAAGACTCAGTTGCAAGATCTACTTGATAAGGGATTCATTTGACCCAGTAGTTCACCATGGGGAGCACCTGTACTCTTTGTGAAGAAGAAGGATAGTTCTATGACGTTATGCATAGATTACAGGCAGCTTAACAAGGTGACCATCAAGAATAAATGTCCTTTGCCAAGGATTGATGATTTATTTGATCAGTTGCAAGGTGCAAAGTCATTTCTCCAAGATAGACTTAAGGTCGGGGTACCATCAATTGAGAATTTGGAATGAGGATGTATCGAAATTGAGAATTCATATCTTACTGAGTTGAAGGCTCACTCCTCTTCTATGGATTTCAGGTGATAGCATAGCTCGTGAAGGAGCTAATAGAGAGGATCGGGCTTCTTGACTTGTTTATCCCAATAAGCTTCATTATAATAATTTTTGAGATATTATGTATATTCAGTTAATGGTATTATGACACAATATGTATTGGAGTATACTCTAGAGCTCCATAGTCAGTCTTTTGGGGATACAAATATTTTGATGTATGATTTGTTACCTTATGGGTACTCTTATTCCTTAGTGATGTGAGATGCATCTTTTGATCATTAAGGAACAAGAGAAAACTATGATATGATAATAGTAAAGATTTGATGGATGCTTAACTAAATTTATAGTAATGATTAAGGTATGATAATATATGATGTTGTAAATGATATAATTGTATATGAGATTCATGTTATGTGAGTTATACGGTTTATGGTGGCTTTAAGCCTACCCTTGCCCTAGGACCGTCGCACCACTGGAGTTGGGGTGTGACTATATATATATATATATACAAATCTTATTAATATAATTATGATACTCAAAATTTAAGATTTTTATTTTTTCTATGAAATTAGATTTATTTTCTTTACATTTATACCCTTTGGACATGGTGAAACTAAATTTCTTGTGGTGTTGTTTTGTTTTTGTTTTTGGTAAAATGGAGGCTCAATTATTGGATAGAAGATTGGATAATATTATTTTTTATTATGAATGATATAATAATAATATATATAATTTATGATGGAAGATGAATTATTGTATTCAACTAAATTATGACAATATCTCATTTTGTAAACTTGCTATTATTCATTGACTTCAACTAAATATCTCCTTCTAGAACTAGAAGACTTGAAATTCACTTCATTATTGAATTTATTATCACATCCCAAAATTGGAACATAATGGTTTTAGGATGCAAGAATAGTCAATGGCTATCGACACTCGTAAAACTCCTAATATATCCATTTACCTTTTTATTATTACTTGATTAATTTCTTTCTATTTTGTATTCTATATTTTAGGATGTAACAAATATACTTTAACTGCATATATATACTACATTAAGTTCTATACATACAATTATATCTAGTATAAACCCATAGAGCTACTAAAATATTACACATATACAAAGTACAAATATTTCCTTTGGAAAATTAGTTTGTTGGTTCCACAGAAGCAGAAGACTTGGAACCTATTTTCTACTCCTGACCTAGAAAATGTTAAACCACTACAGAGTGAGTATAAAAATACTTAGTGAGTTCAATATATATCACATTACATATGGGTTGGGTATACATTAAGAAAATAAGATAAACAAATATTTGGTATCATGTTTGCACACCAATTGATATATGAAGAAAAATTGGATAACAGTAATAGTCAATATCAAATAGACAGGTCATAAGTATATAAGTCATGTGGAAATGATAGATAATAGGCCTTAACACATATAACATGATATAATCCATATGTAAATTACATAAGGCAAGCCAGACCTTATGACTAGGATATTAACCCTTCCCAGTTAAGGTCCATAGTATTCATTGTGCAAAATGCCGATGGTACTCACCCACTACCCCGTGGGTAAGGTAGCTCTATCAAATCAACATATGATAAGGTAAAAGGAATATTAATCAAGGCAATTAATCAATAGGAATAGATCAAGAATATTGTACTCATCAATAAACATATAAGTTACATATTACTCAATTGGTGTCATTAATTAAACATATATATGCAATGGAAACATTGTTTGGTATAACAATTGTTATGGCATTCAAATAAGGGTTGGACATAAAAGTGATCAACCAATGTCAGTTAAGCTAGTGCAATTGGCTATCTAACGTCATTGGCGACGATGGCATTGGCTTGGTAGGCCTATGAAAGATTTATTGTGGCATTTTATCGAATAATTGGTATGCAACTTTCCAATAATATTTTAGTAGGATTTTGGTTGAATTTTAATAATTCCCAAATAACAAACTACAAGCTCATAATATGAAAAATTCAATAGGTAACTCAAGCCCAATAAATAACTATATAATATATATCAAAATAGGCTTGGAAAACCAAGGAAAATCAAAGTAAAAATTCAAAGAGAAAAGGTAAATATGGTTCAGCCAACAATGAGTTTTTACAAATGGTTTCTATAATTAATTATATCATTTTAGGCATGTAAAATTATATATATCAAACTCACCTAAATCTTCAAATTGCCAAAATTAAGCTTGAATCTTCAACTTCCTTCAAAGGAGGTAAAAATGGCAACTATGCTCTTCTTTTGTTTCTACACCAAAATTATCACCATTTTAACTTAATGAATACAATTAAACATATTCTAATTTAATTATAGATCATGGAAGCTTGATATAGAGTTTGGTTCTTTACATAACCAAATTATAATTTGGATTTTGGTTTTGTATCAAATTGAACAAATTGATACAATCAATTGCTAAATTCACCTAATTCATCATCTAAAAAATCTAATTAACTTAAAAGAATGATGAAAACTTCAAGTTACCTAGAAGTAGTATATTGGTCGAAATTCCTAAGTTGGGATTCTTTGATTTCCTTTGATTCTTTTGGTGAAATTTAGATGGAATTAGATTTATATAGGTTGGTAATCAAATTTTCTATGGTTTTTATTTGAAAAATGGCATGAAAATGGGTGAATAATTGGCTAGGTGTGTTCGGCCAAGGAAGGGAGAAGAGAAAAAGAAAAAATGTGATGGATAATTTGGCTAAGTGTTGTTTATATAGGTAGCAATTTATGGAAATTAGATTTTCTATCCCAAAACTTTTATTATTTATACTTTTGACCCTAAAGTTTTCTATAACTAATTATGTAAATTCTATTCAGTTTCAGATATCATTGTGGGGAGTGAATAAACTTATTTTTAGCTACAGTTTAATATTATACTGCCTTTGATAAGATTATGGATTTTAGAAAGGTTGTTTCCCAAAATGCCACTAAAGTACCACTTATTTACGATTTTGTCATTCTATTAATTTTTCATCATTCTTAATACTTTTTCATACTCTTTTTATATCAATAAATATCATTATTCTTATTCTTTTATTACCCATGTGTCTGATTTAAATAACTTTAGATTTGATACTATATTAATTCCTTAGGCTGTATAATTATTTTCGATATTATCATATCGGTATTTAAGAAAACTGTCTAGTTAGTGAATCAAAACACTAAGATATTATACTCTACCCCATTCAAATAAATTTGTCCTTGAATTTAATATCAATACGTACTGCACTGTTGAAACAAGGATAAATACTTCACACATATATCTCACTCGCTTTCCCATATACATTCTTTCATCGACTTATTTCTCCATAGTACCTTATCCATAGGGATTTCTTTGTTGCATAGTTTTCTAACATGAAGATCAATTACATTTATGGGTACTTCCTCGTAGGTTAAGTCTTCATCTATCCCAATGTCTTATAGTTTTAACACGTGCGATAGATCAGGTATATATTTTCAAAGCATAGATACGTGGAATACCGGATACACTTGACTTAAGTTAGGTGGAAGAACTAATTGGTAAGTAACATTGCCAATCTTCTCCAGTATCTCAAATGGCCCAATATATCTAGGTGATAGTTTACCTTTCTTTTTGAATCTCATCACACCCTTCATAGGTGAAACCTTAAGAAAAACATAATCACCTTCGATGAAATACACATCTTTTCTCTTCGGATCCGCGTAGCTCTTCTATCCACTGAATGTTGTCTTCATTCTTTCTTTAATGATAGACACTTTATCCATTGTCTCACTAATTAATTCAGGGCCTTCCAAATGCTTCTCTCTCAGTTCCACCTAACAAACTGAGGATCAACATTTTCTGCCATATAGTGCTTCATAAGGAGCCATCCCAATCGGTGAATGATAACTCTTGTTGTAGGAGAACTCAATCAATGGTAGATATTGATTCCAATTGCCTTTAAAGTCCAATACACATAACCAAAGCATATCTTCCAGTGTTTGTATGGTGCATTCTAATTGACCATCTGTCTGAGGATGAAAGCTATACTAAACTGTAGTTGTGTACCTAATGCTTCCTGGAATTTTTTCCAAAACCTTTAAGTGAATTGTGTTCCTCTATCTAAAATGATCATTAGTGGAACTCTATAAAGTCATACAATTTTATCAACATATAACTGAGCGTATTGTGCTGCAGTATAACTGGTTTTCACCTCTAGGAAGTGAGCAAATTTTGTCAATCGATTAACTATTACTCATATGGAATCAAATCCCTTTGAAGTCTTTGGCAAACCAACCACAAAATCCATGGAAACTTGCTTCCATTTCTACTATGGCAATTCTATTTCCTATAGCAAACTTGATGGCTTATAGTGCTCAAACTTAACTTGTTGACAGGATAAGCAAGTGGATATGAATTTAGCAACATATCTCTTCATGTTAGGCCACCAATAAAGCTACTTCAGATCATGGTACATCTTTGTGATTCCAGGATGAACACTGTAGTATGCATACTATACCTCTTTTATGATCCATTCCAGTAATCCATTAGTATCAGGTACACATAGTGTAATACTCCAACAAACAGAACAACAGATAATGAGATAGAACAGTAGACAATATATGGATATATTGAATTATAATAACTGATGAATCATTAATTGAAGTATGAATAGGCTTAATAGATTATTGAAATATACACAGAATGGTAGAGTGTAATACTCAAGAATTTTTTAGCCTCAACCGGATCACTTTTGTGATACTGTCTCAGAAAATATCAGTGTTAATTACACTGTTAGGGAAATAGAAGTCCAACTAATTTAAGAATTTCTGACCCAGACCTGGAGGGATTATGTTAGTAAATTTTATGTGAAATTATGGTGAAAAAAAAAAGAGTTGAAAAATATTTTGGAATACTGAAAATAAGAGTAATGGAAAAATTATAATTTATAGTAACTTTAGGGGCATTCTTGGAAACAAGCTGTCTAGGATATAAAATTAGATCCAAAGTATTTTTAAATGATAGAACAACCTAAAATAAGATATTTCACTCCCCACACTTAAGGTTAAATCTAAACAGAATAGATGGAATAAATTACAAAAAGTTTTGGGGTTAAAAATATAAATAAGAAAAATTTTGGGCTAAAGTACAATTAAGCAAAGTTATAGGACCCACTCATTTTAGAAAAGAAGCTAGGTGGCTGGCTAAATGACTATCCATTTGATCAAAAAAATTATTTGTTTTACTTATTAGTAGAAAAAGACAAAGAACATGTGATTAAATGAAGAAAAATCATCAAATGTTTTAGATTTCTCCACGCACCTCTTACTTTTTTGACTTCAGTATATAAGGAGAAGTGTGGGCTACCATTTCTTTGGAAATTTGGCCGAACCACTAATGGATTAAGCAACTAAAAATATTTTCCTAACCCTTTCCAAAGAAAACCTACCAAAAGTAAATAGAAAGTTGAAGAAGAAAGAAGATTAATGGAGAAAAAATAATGGAAATTGTTATTCAAGATATTTGGTGGAACAAAACGGAGAAGGAATTCAATATTTCAAATTTAAGATAAATTTCCTAAACTTCAGTTTTTAGTTTAATTTAAGAGTTCTATAGTTTGATTTGGTAAATATTTGAGTTAATTGAGCTAAAAGTGTTAAATATGTGCTAGGGTTTAAAAGGGATTTTGAATCTGTGTTGAAGCAGTAAATTTTAGGCAGTAATCCAAAATTTTAATGACTGAATTTTAGGATGATTAAAACATAAAAGTTGTAGATAAATATGTCAATTTGATATCTAAAAAAGGAATTAATGAAATTTGAATTTAGGAGAGAGTAATTTAACAAAAAATGATTACTTGTCAGAATTAGATGTTCTAGAATTTTGCTACTATTTTTTAATTGTTTAGAACGATAGATATATAATTAGAAGAAGTGTTCAAAATAAAAAGTGTTTATTTATGTCTTATCTATAGTTATGTTAAAGGGTTTTTCAAATTGAATTTTGGTTAATGAGATATTAATCCATCAGTATAAACTGCCAGAATTAACTGATAAGCATAATATAGGTTACAAATTTATATTGATATGAGGACTTTCGAATCTGAATTAAGGAAAGTGATATACATGAAAAATGTTCATTTATATGCTATCTAAATTACTATAAAATATTTTTGTAATTTGATAAGTAAGGTATTAATTATAGACATGGGAATAGGGTATATTTAGATAGAGATTTTAGGGCAGTAGTTTAACTTTGGAAATTTACTAATAATTATACAGTGATCCAAATACTTCAAAATTTTGATATGTTATCATTTATATGTCTACTTTCAATATGGAGAAGAATTATAATAATTGGTTAAGTATAGATTGAGTTAGTAGCAAAAGAACAAAATCTGCTAAGTCAAAGTTACAGGGCAGAATGCAAGCAGCAGGGCTTGTTATGAGGTTAAATTTAAATTAATACTATAAATTGTATAGTAAGGAAGCAGAGGTTGTTTCTAACACATCTGCTATATGGAGAACTCAGTTTAAGCCACCCCGGTCATGCAGACGAACTGATTCTGATTTGATGGGTGATGCACCTTGGAGATAGGAAATGGAGGAAACGAGACAGGAAATTTTATAGACAATCAGGATTCATTTTGTAACACAGCCTACAGTAGTACAGCAACCACCTCCACCTCCAGTATAACCAGTGGTACAGCTTGTGATACCACCAGTACCCCAGAGGGAACCAACAGTATTACAGGTGTTGGATTTGTGGCCTAAAGACCAATCATCAGATGATTGTTTTTGGTACATTTTATATCATGATTTATATATGGCTTTCATTATTATGATTATTTGAGTAACTGCATAATATAAATTATTATAATAATGTCCCTAGAATAAGATATTCTAAAATCATCTATAGTCAAGTATTATTGTGAAATGGGATATCAATAATACGTCGAGACTAGTATGTGTAGTGACTGATGACAACAGTTATGGATATGTGATATCAAGTCAACACATAAGTACATGTTGGAGAACTATGTACTAGATTGACCCATCATGAGAATACTACATGGATTGTTGTATGAGAGTCATAAGTATTTCTCATAGTGATAATAATAGTATGATCCTTTGACTTGAGATCATCAAAGATCATAACATAAGGAGTTGTATATCTTGATACTATTAAACGTCTTTCGTAACAGGATGTATTATAAAAATAACAATTGGATATGCCACAAATTATGTAGAGGGATGTTGAGTGATCAAGATAGGATTTGTCTCTCATATACAATAGGAGCGATTTTGTCACAGCCCAACTTAGGAGCTATGACGGTTCTAGGGTATGGGTGATGCTATTGCTACCAATACCACGAAGAACCCATTATAATAAACTATATGGCATGCATACACAATTAAGCTTAAAATAGCTTAAACAAGACAAA
>CANXYC010328543.1:0-12279 GCA_948193065.1 Aleurites moluccanus | reverse complement strand
AAAACAATAACTTTACCTCAATCATCCTCCATGGCCGAATTCTTCAAGATATAAGGCCTCCCAATCCTTTGCTCCTTCCTTTAAATTGATGGTAGAATTGAGTTTAGTAATCTTAATTTGCTATAATTCCATAAAAATTCTAAAGAAAACTATAAGGAAAATGGAAATGTGTGTTTGGAAGAAGGAAATGTTTACACGGCCAAAGGAAAGAAAAATGGAGAAGATGAAGGCTGTAAAAACCGTGAATTACAGCCCATATAAGACAAAAATTATTGTAAAATTACAACTTAATCCCTCAAGTTTTATTCTTTGCATTTTGGTCCTTAAATCTTCTGAAATTTATTCTGAAAGTTCTGTCAGGATTTTGATAGTAGTGTGAAAAGTGAATAGGCTTATTTTAATTTATCCTTATTTATAAAAATAGTTCTGGAGTCATTCTGTAACTTCGATCAATCCATTTTACTATTCACCTTGAAGTACCCTTTATTTACCAAAATGCCATTGTTCACTTTTCAGAGTTTCTAAATGATTTTCACTTCTTTATTTTTACCAAAATTACACATAAATTATGCTCATATTTTACCCCCAAGTCAACTTCAGAAATTTTTCTGTTGACCGGACTGCTAATTTCTCGGCAGTGATCCCGACACCGCCAGTTTCTAGAAAAGTGTCAAATTTGCTTTCTAACTGTGTCTCTAAAATTATTCTCCATCAATTTAAGACTAATGGACCATATACTAAGAATTTATTCATGCACATGAGTTAGGAATTTATAGGGTATTACACATTGGCACATCTTATCTTCGTCGTGGAAATTTTGATACTTGTGACATGTAAATTCCATTTTCAAAAATATATGTAAATATTTGTACAGTATAGAGGTTCTATGGTACTGTAAATTAAGGATTGGCATGTATAGATATATGTTTGCATCTTATAAATTTGCATATAAGTTATATTATGGAGATATACATATGTGATGATATGAATTGATATGATATGGTATATAGATGTTTATATTGAGTTGAAATTGGAGATCCAGAGGGATCCTTGATTTGAGATTGATGTTGAAGTATTTAATGGAAGTATTTATTTGTATGTTTTTCAGCTGGGCATCATCCTTATATAAAGGAGATGTTGCCTAAATTTTCATAGAATTGTCAAGCCATGTTGAGCTTGTTATTGAATTGCATGCCATATAGTATAGTTATTTGGGTTCTTCGTGGTACTAGTAGCATAAGCAACACCCGTACCCTAGGACCGTCGTGGCTCCAAAGTTGGGTCGTGACAATATCTGCCTCCTACTCTACACCTGGAGAGGGAAACAGTGAGAGGGTGAGTATATATGATACTCAGTGAATTTAATATGCATCGACCAATAAATAGTTTCAGAGCTGTTCTGAAACTTAGACTGTCGAAATTCCACTGTACCCCTAAAGTTTCCTTTATTTACGGTTTTACCATCGCTTACTTTATCAGTGTTCTTAAACATTTTTCACCTCTTTATTTTTATTGTATTTACACATGCATACACATAATCATTTACCCCTTAGTCAGAATCAGAAATTCATCTGTTGACCGGGCTGCTATTTTTGCGACAGCGATATCAACACTGACATTTTTAGGAAAAGTTTCTCGTTTTCGCTCTAACTGAGTTTTTAAAATTATCATTAGTCATTTTGATAATTTCAAATCACATACTGAGAACTTTATTCATAAAAACATGGTAAGCTTTTATAGGGTATTACATTCTACCCTCCTTTAAATAAATTCATCCTCGAATTTAAATACATACTTACATATAAATACATCAATGATCAAACAATAATGGATACTTGTCCTTCATGTCCTGCTCGCTTTCCCATGTGCACTCTTCCATCAACCGATTCTTCCATAACGCTTTAATCATTGGGATTTCTTTGTTTCTCAGTTGCTTGACTTATCTATCGACGATTTCCACTGGTAGTTCCTCAAATGACAAGTCTTCATTAACCCCAATATCCTGTACCTCCAATATATGTGATGGATCAGATACATATTTCCTCAGCATAGAAATATGGAACACGGGATGAACATAGCTCAAATTTGGTGGAAGAGCCAATCTGTAAGCCACATTGTCAATCTTATCAAGTATCTTGAATGGGCCTACATATCTTGGTGACAGCTTCCCTTTCTTCCCAAATCTCATAACACCTCTCATTGGTGAGATTTTAATAAAGACATGGTCACCAACTGCAAAATGCACATCCTTCCGCTTCGGATCAGCATAACTCTTCTATCTGCTGAAATCGGTCTTCATTCGATCCCTAATGTTAAGAACCTTTTCCATTGTCTCTTTAATCAATTATGGTCCCTCTATCTATTTCTCTCCTAGTTCCACCCAATATACTAGAGATATGCATTTCTTACCATACAGTGCTTCATATGGAGCTATTCCAATAGAACAATGGTAACTGTTGTTGTAGGAAAACTCAATCAGTGGCAAATACTGATCCCAGTTACCGTTAAAATCCAGAACACACAATCTCAACATATCCTCCAAAGTCTGGATAGTCCTCTTTGACTGTCCATCGGTCTGTGGATGGAATGTTGTACTGAATCTCAACTGAGTACCTATAGCTTCCTGGAACTTCTGCCAAAATTGAGAGCTAAACTGCGTACCCCTATCCGATATAATCATCACTAGCACTCCATGAATCCATACAATCTTGTCCACATACAACTGTGCATATTGAGTTGTATAGTAAGTAGTCTTTACTTCTAGGAAATGAGTAGACTTTGTTAATCAATCTATAATGACCCATATGGAGTCATAACCTCATGTAGTCCTCAGTAATCCGATTATAAAATCCATAGTAATATGCTCCCATTTTCACTCCGGCAATTCAATCTCCTAATGTAAGCCAGATGGCTTCTGGTGTTCAAACTTAACATGCTAACAAGCTAAACATGTAGAAATAAATCGAGCTATATCCCTCTTCATACCAGACCACTAATACACATCTCTCAGATCATGATACATCTTGGTAATCCTAGGATGTACACTATATGATAAGTAATGAGCCTCTTCATAATCTGATCTCGTAGGCCATCTATATCGGGTACACATATATGCTTCTCACATTTCAATACATCATTCTCTATAGTGAACTCTGTTGCCTTATCATTTTGAACATTACCCTTCAGCTTCAATAGATATGGATCCCTATCCTGTGCTATCTTAATGTCATTAATCAATAGTGGCTTAACCCGAAATTGGGCTATCAGAGCCTGGTTTAGATCTAGGGATCCCAAATCCAACTTTATACCCATAACAGCTAATTCCTGCATCTCACGGATCAAAGGTCTCCTGATAACCGAGATGTGAGCTAGACTGCCCATAGATTTTCGACTCAGTACATCAGCTACTACATTAGCTTTGCCCGTATGGTAAAGGATCTCATAATCGTAATCCTTTAGCAATTCAACCCATCTACACTGCCAGAGGTTCAGATATTTCTACTGAAGTATATACTGCAAACTTTTATGATCAGTATATATCTCGCATTTTGTAATACCCTAGAAAGGCTTATCTTTAATGCATGTTATTGTTCTTAGTTACTAGTTTGAAATCATCTAAATGACTAGAAATAATTGCCAAAAACATTGCCGAGAAATTAGCAGTCCGATCGACAAATGAATTTCTGATTTTGATTAAGGGGTAAAAGACCATACATATGCATGTGTTATTATGGTAAAAAGAAAGAGGTGAAAAATGTTTAGGAACATTGAAAAAGTAAGTGATGGCAAAATCATAAATAAATGGAACTTTGAAGGGTATAGTGGAAAGTTGTCTGTCTGAGTTTCAGAATGGCTCTGAAATTATTTTTATAATTTAGTATAAATAAAAATAAGCCTTTTGAATTCATACTTTGAAATCCAATTCTCAATAGAATTGTTAGAATAAATTACAAAAGAAGTTGGGACCAAAGTATGATTCTTTGATAGTTTAAGGACTAAAATATAATTTGTCATTAATGACTTAATCTATAAGCATTCCTTAGCCAATTTTTGCTCATCTTCTTCTTCCTCTAAGCTTTGGCCGAACCACCATCACCATTTCTCCACCATTTCCATGCAATTTTCCTAAGGAAAAACCAAAGAAAACCTAAAATTAATCATATTTCTTCCATTCCCCATCCTTGTTTTGCTTAGAAGCTTAAAGAAATTCAAGAAATTTTGCCAAAGAGATTTCAGGTGGGACTTCACCAAGAGGTAACAAGTTGGTTTGTTTAGTTTTATGGTTAATTTAGATGATTTAGATGATGAATTAGATGGGTTTTGTGTTTCGGTTTTGTGTTTGATAACTTCAATTGATGCATTTGAACACTTTTTCCTAAATTCCAAACCCTAGCCTAAGTTTTTTGTTTTAGCTATTTGATTTTGTATTGGTTTATGTTAATTGAACTTAGAATATGTTAATTGGAGGCTAATGGATGGATTATTTGTGGTTGATTTGTTGTAGAAAATCAAGATTGCCATAGTTGTGAGTTTTGCCACATTTGAAGCAATAGGCGGGAAATCAATTTTTCAAGGCTATTTGAAGTGCTAACTGAATTTAATATGCATCAAATAACATGTCTAATACCTTAGATTGAACATTAGAAACCATCTATGAAATCCTTGTTTTGGCCGAACCCTATTGTACTATTCATGCCTTGAATTTTGCTTTGTATTTCACTTGATTTCCATACCATATTTGATCCATTATATGATGTTAATTATTGGTTAATCAATTCCTATTTTATTGCCTTGTTTGTGAGTTGTTTGTTGAATATTGGGGCAATATTGGAGTTACACCATAACTATGCCAAATTGTCCATCCTTTGTTGCACACCAAGTGTTTGATGAAATGCCTAGTTCATTTTATCATAGGCCTATCACTTGTTCATCCATAGGCCTACCATTTGAATGCCATCATCGCTAGCGACATTGGCATGCTAATTGTGCCAACCTTTTGTTCATGTATGACCAACCTATGTTCCATTCCATTGTTAATTGTCAAACCTATTGCCATTGTATATCTACTTGTTATTGCTATTTCGTTGTTTAAATTGCAACTTGAATTGATTGATATTGAGATATGGATACTTGGTGATACCATTGTTGTATAATGGTATCTAATGACTTGTTTCATACTTTTATTGACTCTGATGTGGTTTGACAGAGTTGTCGCTCCGATAGGGTAGTGGGTTCATACTGTCGATAATGTGCACATTATTTATTGATACCCTAGCTGGGAAGGGTTTACGGTCCTAGACATAAGACCCGATCAGTCTTATGTATATTGATTTGAGATTAATTATGTGTTTTACACATATCCTATACGTTTCATGGCCCTATATCTGTCTTACCGATCTTACATATGTATATTGATATGAGTATTGACTTTACTATCATTCCCTGTATTTGATTATGTATTCTGATTTTTATTAAGCAGACTGTCTTTATTATTTCATCTGTTTATCCTTTATTGATGATCCAACACATATTTATGATCGATGCATATTAGATTCACTGAGCATCTTATATACTCTCTCCTTTCCTTATTTCCCATTTCCAGGTACAGAGTAGATAGCAGAATCCCGACTCTTGACTCTCTATGGATTTATGCAGTGTTCATAGCAATGTAATTATATTAAATATAGTATTTTTGTATGTTCATAATCTAGTTGCTCTATGGGTTATGTATGGTTTAGTTAGTTTATTAACATGTATGTATGACATATTATGGAGTATGAGTAATGATATGGCATGTTTTGATGAACGTTACAGCCAACTGCAATAATTACAGAAAGATTATAGAATAACAGTATGAATAGTAACTGAGTAAATTGAATAATAAATTGATGGTTATAGATAATTGCATGTGATACTGGGTTCTATAGGTGTTGGTCGCTATTGGCATCTCTTGCATCCTATAACTATCGCGATCCGAAATCGGGTCGTGACACATTTAGACCCATACAAATATTGTCCCCAGATCTTTAGTGCAAACACTACAGCTGCCATCTCTAAATCATGTATTGGATAGTTTCCCTCAAGCTTCTTTAACTGTAGAGAAGCATAGGCAATTACTCTCTGAAGCTGCATCAAAACGCATCCCATTCCAACTCGAGAAGCATCACAATACACTGTAAACTTCTCATCCTATGATGGCAATACTACCACATGAGCACTCGTAAAGGAAAGATTTCAAAGTCTGAAAAATGCTCTCACATTCATCAGTCCACAAATATCTCTCTTGCTTCTAAGTCAACTTAGTCAACGGAGTAGCAATTCTGGAGAAATCCTTCACAGATCTCCTATAGTATCCTGCAATACCAAGGAAACTACGGATCTCTGAAACACTAGAAAGTTGAGGCCAATTTGCAACTGCTTCAACCTTCTGAGGATCTACCATAATACCCTCCTTACAAATCACATGACCCAAAAAACATACTTCAGTCAGCCAAAACTGACATTTAGACAATTTAGCATACAACTGATGCTCTCGAAGTGTCTGCAATATAATTCTTAGATGCACTGTATGCTCCTCCTCACTTCTGGAATAGATAAGAATGTCATCAATGAATACTATGACAAACTTATCCAAGAATGGCCTAAACACCATGTTCATTAAATCCATAAATGCAGTAGGTGCATTAGTCAACCCGAGTGGCAACATCAGGAACTCATAATGTCCATATCGGGTCCTGAAAGCAGTCTTAGGTACATCACCCTTCTTAATTCTCAATTGGTGATACCCAGATCTCAAGTCAATTTTAAAGAAATGACTGGCACCCTGCAATTGGTCAAATAGATCATCAATCCGTAGCAATGAATATTATTCTTCACTGTCATCTTGTTCAACTGTCTATAATCAATGTACATCCTCAGAGAGCCATCCTTCTTTTTCACAAACAAGACTGGAGTACTCCACGGAGAATTGCTCGGTCTAATAAATCCTATATCCAATAACTCCTACAATTGCACCTTTAATTCTTTCAATCCTACTGGTGCCATTCTGTACGAAGGAATGGATATCGGATTGGTGTCTGAATACACCTCAATCTCAAACTCTATCTTCCTATTTGGGGGTAATCCTAGCAATTCTTCAGGGAAGACATCAGAGAATTCCCGAACCACTGATATCTGATCAATATCTATAGAAATCTTCTGTACATCAATCACATGGGCCAAGTAGGCTGAACAACCTTTCCCTATCATCCTTCTAGCCTGGATAGCAGAAATAAAACTGATTCCAAACTCCCGTAGATCACCCAGGAATTCAAATTCAGGCTGCCTCTCAGGCTGGAATTGTACCCTCTTTCTATAACAATCAATAACTGCACGGTGTGTCATTAGCCAATCCATACCAATGATCACATCAAACTCTAATATAGGCAGTTCAATCAAATCAGCATGCAGTATGTTATCATCTATTTCAATCACACAAGCAGGGTAATAATAATCCACTTCTATACTATCTCCCATAGGTGTGGCTACTAAAGGCACATTCAACAATTTTCTATCTTTATTTAACTTAGGTGCAAACTGAGGTGAAACAAATGAATGTGTAACACCGGAGTCAAACAAAGCATCAACAATCTCATTTTGTATCAAAATAGTACCTGTGACCACATTGCTAGATCCCTGTGCCTCCTAAATGTTCAGTGCAAAGACTCACCCTAGCCTCTACCTGCTGGGGCCTGATTGTTGCTAGATGTCTGTCCTCTACCTCTGCCTCTACCGGGAGCCTCTCTGGCAATATTCTGACTCATCTGAACAGTGGGCTGAGAAACTGTAGTAGATGGCTATTGTTCACCCCATAAGGGACATCTGTTAATAAAATGAACATGTTGCCTACATTTCAGGCAAGCACCTGACTGTCGTCGACACTCCCCTCCATGCCTTCTACCATAAAAACTACAAGTAGGCACAATGGGCATCTGTGTAGTAGGTCTAGAGGAACCCTGAGAATAAGAAGGTACAGACTATATAGAAGGTACTCTACTCTGTGTCCTCCTCCTCTAACTGCCAGATGGAGGTCTTTGATCAAACCTGGGTACTAGCTCAATCTGTCTAGGATGGGAGCTGCTCTCCCCTCCCCTACTCTGTGATCCAGGTCCTCCCTTCCTCTTCTGATCCCTCTTCTCTCTCTCTGAGTTGTATTTCTCTTCCATCTGATTAGCCTTATCAATGATGGTAGTCAGAGATGTGAACTTTGTAGCTAGAAGGGCATTGTGCAATGAGGCATGCAAATCCCTCCTGAACCTGGTAACCAAATCTGCCTCAGTAGGAGCAATTTGTGTAGCATACCTACTCAATCTGATTAACTCCTCAGCATATTCCTTAACTGATCTGATACCCTGCTCAAGCTGTTCAAACTGTATCAAATTCTTGGTCTTTACCCCTTCTATCAGGAACTCATTAAACAGTCCCTATCTGAACTCAACGCAAGTAGGAGGATGATCACCATACAATCTAGGCACCATCCTACAAGAAAACCATGTCCAGGCTTTCCTTTTCACTAACAAACCCACTAGCTCCACTACTCGGATATTAGAACAAGGTAGTCTCCTAACTACCTTCTCAACTTGCTCAAGAAAATCATTAGGCTCATTGCCTCTATGACCTCTGAACTCAGGTAGGTTTAGCTTTAGAAAGCTAAACATAGAAACTCCACCCTAATCAATAACATGGCGAGCTCCCTGTACCATAGGCTCTCCAAGAACCACAACTAGTTGTACAAGAGCTGCAACAACATGCACTGCAGCAGGTGCAAAGGGGGTGGCACTGCTGCTGTTCCTGGCGGTGGCGGTAAATTCTGTAGTTCTCGCCTCAAATCCGCTAGTTCCCTATGCAAATCCATCATTCCCTTCATCATTTCTATCCTCCAGGGGTCATCACTCCTCTTTGTCTCCTCTATAGTTTGTCGAGATCTGGACCCTCTGAAATAAAAAATTCTCTAACCAAAGATTCATTAGAGGCTACCTCTGCCTCTCTGGTATCCCTGTCTCTGTAGTCAGACATCTCTATAAACTGTCAGAAAATAGAACACGTACTCAGTATATTACAGATATGCAGAGTACTTATACATACTTGACAAATTAAACAAAAGATGATACAGGAATTCCTATGCTCCATGGTCCACTTAACTCTACCCATACTATACTTAGTTACTATTCATCTTTAACCTAGTGCTCTGATATCGACAACCTAGTACTCTGATACCACCTCTGTCATGACCCGGTCCGACAGGCCGCGACGGTCCTAGGGTATGGGAGATGCCGATGCGACCGACACCTGTAGAACCCATCAATCACATCAATACAATCTCATACTAAAACAATATCACAGCAGAAACATCTATACCCATCATCAATCATATAACAGTCTATAATCATACACTCACATAAGCACTATTCATTCTATTACTCTATCATTCATTCTGTAACTTTCTGTAATTACCATAGCCATATCATTATTTAATCTCCAATATACCCATACATACATGTTCATATACTAACTATACCATACATAACCCATGGAGCAGCTAGGATATGAACATACAAAAATATACTGCGTTCATATAATTACACTGATAAAAAGATTGCAGAATCCACAGAGAGTCAAAATGCTGGGATATCTGCCTCCTACTCTGCACCTGGAGAGGGAGACAATGAGAGGGTGAGTATATATGATACTCAGTGAATCTAATATGCATCGACCAATAAATATACAATGGAATTACAATGAACAATAGGCAGATGAGATAAATAAATCAATCTACTCAAAATCTCTGGATACAGAGTCAAGTACAGAATATGATTGTAAAGTTAGTACTCATATCAAAGAAGATATATCACACGGATAAGATAGATAATGACAGATATAGAGCCATACACATAGAAATGTGTCAAGCACAAATCAATCTCATATCAATATACATAAGATGAATCAGGTCTTATGATTAGGACTCATAGCCCTTTCCAGTTAAGGCATAACAGTATACATTGTGCATAATGTTGACAGTATGTACTCACTAACCTGTTGGGGCAGTAGCTCTACCAAATCACATCGAAATCAATAAACACATCAATAGATACCATTTCAAAAATATGGTATCACCAAGTATCAATAACTCATCATCAATCAATTCAATGAGCAATTGAATCAATAAAGACATCAATAACAATCTATTATAAAATGACCAAAGGTTTAGCAACTAACAATGGGATCAAACATAAGTTGGTCATTTACAGCCAAAAAGTTGATGCAATTGGCCTGCCATTGTCACTGGCTATGATGGCATTCTGTCACGACCCACTTTTGGGCCGCGACGGTCCTAGGGCACGGGTAGACTTAAGGTCACCGAAAACCCGAAGAACCCATGAACAATCCATTTATCAATCATTCAACCAATATTAATTCATTAATCAATACTTAAATCCCATTTATTTCTAATAAATTTTATAGAAAATTTGCCAGAGTTTTCTTTGTAATTTTAATACTATTCCAGACCCAAAACCGGATCTTTTCATAAATTACACAACCTGTACTAAAATTATTTTTACACTCCCAATAATTTGCTAGCCTTATAGCCTCAACTTTACAGTTCAACAATCATACATTGCACTTCTAAATCTTTTTCAAAACATAAAAATTTCATTTTATTATTTTCCTCTGTCACTGTCTTTATTACTTTATTATCATTGACATTTTCAATCATTATACATTACACATCATATTTTGAATGTCACTGTAACATTAAATATTACACTATTCATACATCATTATAATACCTAATCATCCAATTATACACAGTACCTTGGAGCTCTAAGAATTGTCACTAATAACCTTTAACAAATACAATTCTACCTCGATGTACTTGACGTCCCAAGTCGGAAAAGAAATTGACTTGGAATCAACTTCCTCTAACACATTGCTGTAAAAATTATAAACCACTATTTAGTGAGTATAAAATACTCAGTGAGCATGCATACATTATTATATATAAGATATAAGCATATGATAATAAAAATATCAATGGTAAGCAATAAGATATAAGTTTGGAATTCAATGATCAGGTAAACAATACTCATATCATGTAGATAAGATAGATAAAGGGATGGACTACATGTAAACATATAGTCTCCAGTAGTATCAGTATGGATCAGTATCAGTAAGCATAAGGCTGATCAGACCCAATGCCCAGGACCATAACCCCTCCCAACTAGGGCATCAGAAATTAATGTGCACATCGCCGACAGTATATTCCCACTACCCTGTCGGAGCGGTAGCTCTGTCAAATCCACATATAAATAGGCTAGTGGAAATCAATAACAATATCAAGTATGCATTAAGAGCATTTCGGTACAATGGCTTTCAATCCATGAGTTTACTTATCAATCAGTACACCATAGGCATTTTGATGCGGGCCAGCAAATAGAGGAGCGGGCTTTACAGTTTTTGGAAAAGCAAGATAGGGCTTTCCACGCAGGTCGCCTTTAAAAGGCCATAACTTACAGCACAAGATGAGCCACGGGGCCCATGAGTACTTGTTTCCAAGCTCATTCAGAGATCTACAACAATGCTAGAGGAACCCAACATAGCCCAGTTTTGACCCCAAAATCATCCATTTAAAGCCCGAACGGTGCCTCTGAAGTTTTATGCGCATTTGTTTCTTTTGTTTTTGTAAGCTGTTTTATTTTTGTTATTTTGGGCTGAAGCCTGTTAAGCCCATTAGAGTTTTATTTTGCTTTTAGCCTACAAATAGACGTGTTTTGTTTGTAAGAGACAGTTTTGGCCGAATAATAAGAAACCCTATTTTCTTCCAGTTTCGATTTTCCTAGAAAACACGAAGTTGATGCCTATTTCCTGGTATTCCTAGAATCAACAGGTTATAAAAGATTACTTTTCTGGTATTCGTGCGCGAATCAACGGATTGTAATATTATTTTCTTCTTCCATTGATATTCCACTGCGTCAATTGGTATCAGAGCTTGCGCTTTGAAAAAAAAAAGAAAAGAAAAAAAAGAGCCATGCCTCCACGAAGGCAACAGCAGCAGCAATGTCCTGATGAGGGGAACGAACGTGACCTAGAATAAAGGGTTGCGCGAATGGAGGAACGATTTGAACAAATGTTAGGGCAGATTACCGAGAGAATGGACGCCTTGATACAGACCCATTATAGGGCCAATCAGGGGCGACAAAATCGTCAACAGAATCGTCGTGGTGATCCAGATAGTGATGAGGA
>CANXYC010328536.1:0-15478 GCA_948193065.1 Aleurites moluccanus | reverse complement strand
TATATATATATATATATATATATAATGACCATCAGCATCTCAGAGGCCTTTTGCTCTTGGGACTGCTGGACTGCCAGGCCTGATCAGGCATGGGGATTTTGCTCAAGCTTTCAGAGGCCAGTGACTGTTTTGTATATATCATCCATGACAAGGCAGGTAAAGTTCGCAGAAGTTTGGGAAATTAGGTATTTTATTTGGTCTAAGAAAGCAATTCATTAATATTAACATCACATCATTTATGGCTTGGCGGAAGAACATATCAGAGGGGAGAATAGTGAGCTGTGTCTAGACTTGTTCGAATATGATTTATTTTTTGTTTTGCGGTAGGCTGGCGACTTTATGACCTAGTTCACGGAGCATAGTCAGAGTTTTTGAGGATATGAAGGAAAATCTCTAGGAATGCCTGAATCTTAATAATTAGGCAATTAGAGAGTGTTTGGATCTACTTAAAATATGTTTATAACAACGTTTTTAAATTTATGTAATACTAAATGGTTTTTTTGAGTGTTTGAGTGATTAATTTAAAATGCCATTTTGAAACTTAAAAATAGAAAAAAAAGCTAGACATGATAGCTATTTTGAAACAGTGTTTTCAAAATTTTGTTTTTAAAATTTTATTTTTACCTAAACGCCCTCTTAGTGCTATCGCATTGAGGCAATGTTAGAACAGTATTGCTAGTGAAATTAGCTTTGTTTTCTTTTTTATTTTTTTGTATAATATGTAGATAGTCAGTCCATTCTGCAAATGCTTTATTTACTTCTATTTGCATCATAGCTGCACGGGTTGGAACTTGGAATGGAAATCTGTCTTGGTCGATCGGTTTACTATTTATTAATTTGCTTCCTGAAAAGCAGACTTGTAATTGTAATTACGATGACCACGAGAGAATTAAGTTGAATTTTATTTTTTGAAATAATTGAAAAGTAAAAAATTAATGTAATTTATTTTCTGATTTTATCTTTATATGGAAAGTCATTTAATTTAAATAGGATTGAATTTTTTGAAAACTTTTCAAGTTGGTGCGACTTTAGTTTCTTTCAATTTTTTTTTTTAATTTGAAAAAATAAAATTCTATTAGTTATATCTTTTCGAACCTGAGAATTGGCATAATACAATTGAGTTGAATTTTTGCAAAATTATTAAATAGGGTCAGATGTGTGATTTATTTAATTATATTTATGAATTAAATTGTGAATTTAGGTGTGATTCATAAATAGGTAAAAGGAAAATGTTTGAATTTGAATTGAAATATCTTATATGAATGCACATGTGATTTTTACATTCAATTTAAATGTGTTACAAACTAAATATATTTTTTATAACTATAAAATTCAAACTTAATTCTTTACAATTTCAATTTAATTAATTTTTGATGGCATCAATGGATCTAATTAAGAAGATATCATAGGATAATAAATCAACTTTTATTCAAATAATGTGAATGAAAATGATGTCCAAATTTTCTAATTTCAAATTATTGCATCTAAAATCAAAATAATTCCAAACATTTCAATTTGATTTTCCGAACAGAATAAAAAAATTCTCACAATTTTTTCTTTTCTCATGTTTTTACATTAACAGATGGATAATAAATCACTAGTAATTTTGGTTCCATTTTATGTCAAATCAAATCATTACTTGGGGCAGGGGGACAGAAAGAAAACCCAAAATTGGTGGGTCCTGTTATCATATTTCCTAGTTCCTTCTTCTTAATCTTTTACATAGATTATGCCCCACCCAACATGTGAGACCCCACATAAATGGGACCCTGTAAATGGTGAATCATGCATCAACTACTAAAACGATATCGTTTCTGTCCTGACTCACACGACCTTTCTCGTCTAAATTAAAACATCATACTTGACCAACAGCAGACAAGTGGCATGGCTCTCCACATGCCAACACTCTGACACAACACAACCTTTCAAAACAAGTTAAATTACAAAACTACCCATGTCCCCATCCTAGCCGTTATAATCCCTTTTCACCCGTAACGACCCCACAAGCCCACACTGTAATTCCAAAACCCATTGAGGTTATTTTCGTCTTTTCATCTAAACCCCCATCGCCAAAAACTACTCTCTTCCTCTGCTTAACAGTTGAAAAAACCATACTCATTTTGATTTCTCTTGTTCACTTCTAGGTTTAGGGTTTTGTGTTTCTACTATGGCTTCTTCTTCTTCGGATCCTTGCTTGAAACCAGAACTTGGCGGTGGTGGTGGTGGTGTCAGTAGCGGTGGAAGTGGAAGTGGTGGAGGTGGAGAGAGTTCGGAAGCAGTGATAGCAAATGATCAGCTATTACTATACAGAGGACTAAAGAAACCAAAGAAAGAGAGAGGCTGCACTGCTAAAGAACGCATAAGCAAGATGCCTCCTTGTACTGCCGGTAAACGGAGCTCCATTTACCGTGGCGTCACCAGGTATGTGAATATCTATTAGGCGACTAACAATTTTCAAATGATCAAGTGACAGTGTTTGTTGTGAAGTTTTGATACTAAATTTTAATCTAATTTTTCTACTAACTTGGATGACAATTATAATTGATTTGTGGTTTTGTGGTCCTATGGAATTTCAGACATAGATGGACTGGTAGATATGAAGCTCACCTTTGGGATAAAAGTACATGGAACCAGAATCAGAATAAGAAGGGAAAGCAAGGTCTTTCTCTTTCTCTTTTTTCCTTTTGCACTGTCTCTTTCTCATGTATTGTGTTGACTGATGCTGATTTTTTACTTTTTATTATTGTGCATGGAATGGTTGCTGTGATTGATTCATAATGTCAGTATACTTGGGTAAGTTGCTAGCTTCACACTATTTCTTAAGATATGCTTATGTTATGTCTTGTGTTAGTTCATAGTTGGATCATTTATATTGAGAATTATCTACTTGCAGGGGCATATGATGATGAGGAAGCTGCTGCTAGAGCATATGATCTTGCTGCTTTAAAGTACTGGGGCCCTGGGACACTCATCAATTTTCCAGTGAGATATCCAAGTTGAACCTTTTCACTTTGTTAATGAAAACTCATCTATGTTATAGTTTTTATTTATATGTTTGTCTTTATCAGTTAGAAGCCCTGTTCTGTTTGTATTAGTTTGATCGTGTACTATGAAATCCATATTATAATTTATGCATGATGAACAACATATTTTTTTCCGTCCCTTAATGAAGAACTAAAATGCAAAACATACACATTGTTGTTTAATTCCATAATTGATAGAAAATGAAATTTCTAGTATTATTGATTCTCAGATTTTTTTTTTTACTTCAGTTTGAACATTTATTTTTGTGCCCAATAAAGGATAATAATTGTGTGGTGCAGGTTACTGATTATACAAGAGACCTTGAAGAAATGCAAAATGTATCAAGAGAGGAATACCTAGCATCTCTTCGGCGGTATGCATCTACTCTAAAAAGGATACTCTAAAGTCTAAACTGTTTCTGTGCTGCATTTAATGATAATATATTTTCTACAGAAAGAGTAGTGGATTTTCAAGAGGAATATCTAAATACCGTGGGCTTTCCAGGTATGTTTTTCTGCAATGCTACTTATTTGTACACAACTTATCCATTTAGATTCCAGAGGATTAGGCAGTAAACCTTTTATTTTCCCCCCAGAAATTGCTAGTTCTTGAGAATACATGGTTTGTTAGTACACTGCACATCACTGCTTTAACTTCATCATAGATGCCATAACGGCTTCTATACTTGTTCAAAGCTTTGAGAAATCACTTGATATTGCTTATTAACCTTTTATTTTCCCCCTAGAAATTGCTAGCTCTTGAGAATACATGGTTAGTAAACTGCACATTACTGCTTTGACTTCATCATAGATGCCATATCGCCTTCTTCTATACTTGTTCAAAGCTTTGAGAAATCACTTGATATTGCTTATTTACCAACTGTCACAAGTTGACTATGTATAAATCGGCGCTAGCTACTGATGGGCTGTATCCTCCTCAAAGAGGAATCCTTGACAAATTTTGATAGAATGTGACGTATGGTTTCCTGTTGGAAATACTTGATTGATGCTTTTAGTTTCTTCTTGAAGCCTTGGATTTTCCTTAGGTACTATAGTTTCTTCTGATATATGAATGGATAGAGAATTTAAATATTTCTGTGCATTAATTATTAATGATGTTGTGTTTCTATATTTTTTTTCTATACTTCTGGCTATCACAAAGCAGCAGGTGGGACTCATCATTTGGTCGAATGCCCGGATCTGAATGTTTCAGCAGCATAAATTATGGTAAGGTCCAAAGTTTTATTTTCAAGGAATATATTTGATTTGATCAGCATCCAAGAAAATCAAGTTATGTTAGAGAATTTTGTCAAGTTGTATCGTTTCCAAGAACAAACTTTTGCCAGTGAATTGGTAATCAAAGGTTTCTATATGTCTTATTTCAACCCTAAACCCTACTTTCGTCCAGAATCAGTGCCATCTATCTAATGGTGATATCTCATTATAATGTGCAGCCAATGACCCAGCAGCAGAAAGTGATTATGTTGGGAGTCTTTGTTTTGAAAGAAAAATTGATCTAACAAGTTACATCAAATGGTGGGGACCCAATAAAACTCGTCAAGCAGAATCTATCTCAAAGTCATCAGAAGAAAGCAAACATGGTTATGATGAAGATATTGGTGGTGAACTTAAAACATCAGAATGGGCAGTCCAGCCTACTGAGCCATACCAGCTGCCCTGTTTGGGCATGCCTACTAAAGGAAAAAAGCATAAAGGCTCCACTATATCTGCCTTGAGCATTTTGTCAAAATCAGCCGCATACAAGAGCTTGCAAGAGAAGGCATCAAAAAGGCAAGAAAACAGTATTGATAATGATGAGAATGAAAATAAAAAAACGAACAAGAAGGACTATGGGAAAGCGGTTGAGAAGTCTACAAGTCACGATGACAGTAATGAGAGACTTGGAGCTGCTTTAGGAATGAGTGGGGGATTGTCTCTTCAGAGAAATGTGTACCAATTGACTCCTTTTTTGTCCGCTCCACTTCTGACCAACTACAATACCATTGATCCCTTAGTAGATCCCATCCTTTGGACATCTCTTGTTCCTGTTCTTCCCACTGGTCTTTCTCGTAATTCTGAGGTAGATTTATTTTCAATCACATTTTCTTCTGTTTAGTGCTTTTTTTTTTTGGCTTCTCTTTCATATATGAATGAAAAACAGCACGAGGTTTGATGAAAATTTTCTTTAGTTTAGAAGGACATTATATCATGAGAAAATATAACATAACCAATCCCTATCTTTAAGCAGAGAAACATTAGCTATGAAATTTTGGAAAATTTTCTTTAGTTTAGAAGGACATTATATCATGAGAAAATATGACACGACCAATCCCTATCTTTAAGCAGAGAAACATTAGCTATGAAATTTTGGAACGTAGAAGCTTTTTGGTACGTACTAAGTGCTAGCAAGTTGTTTACATACAATTGCAAAATGACTTGATGCCATTTTGATGAAATTTTACTGAGAGATTAGCAAGTTAGCCTTATCTGTGTAAAATACCTGAAAAGATGTCATCTAGAGCTAGTTTACTTTCAGAATTTAATCCAAAATAACACTTCAGTTTTGCAATTTGGTGGGACGGTTTGTGCAAGACAATATCCATATCATAGCTGTAGAATATTGAAGATGAATTATGGATAAACCGGTAATATTTGTTGTCCTTTCATTGGGGCCTATCCCACCGCCCATGTTCATGTAGAGTTGTGAAAATAATTAACTTATTACGACTCTGCTATAGATGTTCCAAAAAAAAAAAGAGAACTCGTGTATTTTTTTTTTTTTCCATTTATATTCACCTCATAGAACATTACACATTGTCATGCAGGTCACAAAGACAGAGACCAGTTCAACTTATACTTTCTTTCGGCCAGAGGAGTGACTGCATTTCTTTTTTCATCCTGCAATTTAGGGAAGGCAGATTACTCGAGAGGTTTTTCTAATGGATCGCTGCATGAAAACTCTAGGGATAGGTCTTTTTACTTTTTCTTTTTTTGCCTTAGAATCTTTTTTTTTTCAGGTTAATACTTAATTTTGCATCTGTTTCAGAAAATATATAGAGGGAAGTATATGTATATTTGGTCACATGTAGAGGTTTCAACATGCTAATGTATTAATTATTTCCTGATGTTCCAGAGTAAAACATGATTTTCTTTCAATTAGATAGTTGTATAGAAATAAAAATACTGTTGAGTGGAGTTACTAGAATTAGGAGGTCCTGCGATTGAAAAGTGTTGTTTTGGTTCTTCCTGCTTTTGCCATAACAGTTCTTGCTTCTTATTGTTCTTTGATCTGAAGGCTCCCAAGTGTTTTGATCTTGCTTACTAACTATTTTCCATCTCAAATTCCTATTATTTAATTGTAATTTCTGATTGATTTTCAGCTTTATTTTTTTACTTTGATCAATTCACATACCGTCAATTTTCCAATCCCAAATATTCCGATGTCGGATCAATAAACGAAGATTTAAAGTCATTGCTTCAAATTGTTCTCCATTTCTAGATTTTGGAAGGTCTACTGCAAAAACATTTATTTTCCTTTCCATTATTTTGGCTTTAACATGTGCGAGTAGATGAAAACAAAAAAAATTGATTAATAAAGCATTAGCTATGTTGATTGAAATCTTCCTTAACATCAAATTTTCCAAATTGATTAAACTTTAAGCATAACATTGTAGATAATATAGCATAGAAAAAATATCCACCAATGTCATAATCTAGCCACTCTAATCTAACCATTGTTTCACAAAGTATTTGTATAAATTGCATTTAAAACACTTTGGATGTTCATAGCAAGATCAATCACCCCCAAAGAGTAGTTCTTGCAAAGAATATTACAATTGTTTATGCATACATACACTGCACATCTGCATCCCTGAATGTTTAAAACAGGAGGAATATGCCCGCAGCACGCACACACGTGCATGTGTCTCTTCGTGTGTGCGTGAGACGGAGAAATCTGTCATTTTGGATATTTAGACAAGCTGCTAGTTACAACCATAACTATGTCATATGCTGCAAATCATATGTCTACTTCTCATTAAATTTTGACAGAGCAATTTCACCAGCACGATAAATACAAAAAGGAAAAACCTCCAAAATTTAGTAGTATAGAATAATGCTAACACCACTTCCCACCAATTTTATTCGTACTATATCATAAACTTCAGACAATTGAAAATTATACAAAATATCTCAATTTCAAATAAACTTTTTTTTTCTCTCCTTAAGAAGTAATGATTTTAAAGTAAAATCCAGTGTACAAGTTAAAATTTTTTTGGGGTGGATAGAAAATCATATTCCATCCAAAGATTCATTGTTATTTCATCCACCGAACCACTGAAAAAGTCTTGGTCCAGTCATCTAATCTGCAAGGACTATAAGGTCAATAAAGGGGTCAATGAATAAAATCGACCCCCTGATTTACAACAATTGCATCAACTATACTATACCTTCAAGCAAGTAGAATACTGGAAAATTATGCATAAGAAATTGCAATTTTCTAGACTGTTCTAAACTCAACCGAGCTTGAATCCCCGCCTTGAAGGAGTCAGCCCATCAGTTCTCTTCTTTCTTCCTCCAGTCCTAACTGCATTTCTCCATTAGCAATTCCCAAAGTTTATCATAGCCATTTTCAATTTCTATGCAATCAACTTACATTTATCATCTCTTGGTGCGTTCTGGAGCTCTCTTGCCTTTTCTTTTGCCTATCATGCCTTGCACCACCATGTAAAAGAAGCTTCGTCGTTTGTTCAAGGTGAGCATTCAAATCATATCCCAGTGACTCCATTCTACTTAGAATATCAAATGCACAATTCCTTTTATCTTCAGAATGAAGAAGAGACACAAGTAGTTGGTTGCAAATTCGTGGCATCAATATATAACTTTTCCCAATTGTGTAAAGAAAGATTTCTGCTGCAAGGTCAAGATTCCTTTCTTTGCATAATCCATTTATTAACTTCACACAACTTGGAGGAGTGACAATAACGTTGCACTCCTCAAGAATGAAAAAAATCTTTGAAGCTTCTTCTACTCTTCCTGCCTGACATAGCCCAATTAGCAAAATGGTATAAGGTGCTAACCGAAAATCATTTAACTTAAAGTCCATATCAAGCAAGTATCGAACTGCCTTTTCCACTTCCCCTTTCTCAAAATATTCCTGTACTGTTTTAACTGCTTCATTATCTCGGCCAGAAATGTTCTGCAGATATTGCAACCAAAGACCAAAAGCTAAAGATACCTTCTTTCTCCTGCATGACCAAGTCATAAGCGAGTTGTAAATTGCTGTAGTTGGCGCACATCCATTCTTCAACATCTCATCAAACACCCTAAATGCATCCTCTTCTCTATTAGTAATAAAAAGCCCATTTATAAGAGTTCCATATGTTACAGAATCTGGTGAGAGACCCTTGAGTTGAAGCTCCCTGAAGAGTTTAAAAGCACCATTGATGTTGCCCGCTTTGCAAAAACCATTGATGAGAATGTTATAAGTCATGATGTTAGGCGCAAATCCACTATCAGCCAGTTGCATGAGAATATTGTATGCCTTGAGAATCAATCCTGAGCTACACAATTGCTCCACCATAATTTGTAGACTTGCAGCATCAAGAATTCGATTGGCACCCTGGGAGAGACGAAGAAATAATGAAGGATTTTTCCCTATCTCCATCTTGTAAAATAAAAGCTGAGCTTTCTCAAGCTTTCCAGCCTTACAAAGTCCATCAATTAAAGCATTAAATGTAACTATAGAAGGATGACATCCAAGCTTCTCCATCTCATCAAATATTTGTTGAGCCTCCCCAACCAGCCCATTCCTGCACATACCACAAATAAGAATGGTGTAAGTGCAGGCATTAGGGAAGCAATCATTCTTTGAAATCTCAAGATGAAGTGATTTTGCCTTATCAAGAAGACCCATGTCACAAAAACCTTTGATCAAAACATTATAACAATGAGTATCAGGAACCACACCTCTCTCAGTCATTTCATTAAACAAAAGTAACGCATCCTTAACCTTGCCTGCTTTTGATAACCCCTTCATCATTATAGTGTACAAGACAACATCAGCCTTGATATTATTATCACTCATTTTCCTGTACCACAATTGCGCATCTTCACCCCTGCTAGCCCTAAACAATCCATCAATCAAACAACTATATCCCCGCTTGTCAAGTGCATAACCATCCTTTTCAAAAAACTTTAAAAGCGTCAAAGCCTCATCAACTCTACCTAACTTACAGAACCCATCAAGCAAAGCATTATAAGTAACAAAATCAGGATTGCACCCACTATCTTTCATTTTATTAAACAACCTATAAGCATCATCAATTCTTTGAGCTTGACACAACCCCGAAATGATAATTGTATACGTAATCTTATTCGGTGAAATTCCTCTTTGTGTCATTTCATCAAGCATTTGAAGTGCATTCTGGGTTTTCCCACTCTTACACAATCCATCAATCAAAATGCTAAATGTGGCTCTATTTGGCAAGGAATTTATCTTCAACATTTTATTATAAACCCCTAAAGCTAACATTAAAACCTCTCTGCGCACCATAACATACAAAATCGTATTAAAAGTGAATGTATCAGGCTTACAGTCAAAATCTCTCATCATTTCAAAAGCTTCCACAGCCTTCTCTGCCATACCAATCTTCGCATACGCTTGAATCAACACTGTGAATGCATCTGCCGTTATCGACATATTACATTTCTTTATTTCTTTAAGAACTTGCCAATACAATTCAAGCCCATTCTCTTTGATAAGCATGTCAAGGATTATAGTGTGAGATACCCATGAGCGAAAACGCTTGTATTTGGATGCCCAGATAAAGAATCGAAAACCCAATACAGGGTTTGGTGGGTTTTCAATTACAGAGGTGACAATACTGGGAGAGAGGAATGGAACAATCGGTTCTAAAGCTGGTTCCATGGGGTTTACGGTGCCAATGACTGTGAGAAGCTCATTGGAGATAGTGAGTTCGTCAGTGGAAGAGGTGTGGAGATGCTGAATCCATGGCGGTTTCCGACGAGGGATTTGGCGGAGAAGTAGAGACTTGAGTTTCATGATTTTTGTGCCATTGATTTGGATTTAAGGTTCTGAGATTTTTGGGTTGATTGAGAATTAGGGTTTTAGATAGATGGGATTTTGCTGGCAGTGCGCTTGATCGAGCTTGAACTTGGAGGTGGCTTTTCTGTTTGGTCGGCCAGAACAGAGACGAGAAAATCAGAGAAATTCATTTTCTTTTTAATTTTTATATATATTTTTTTTGTTTATGTATTTCTTCTATACTTATATTGGAGAAAGTACATGTAAATATATATATTTTAAATAATACATATTTTGTGATTTTGCATTTTTTAATATTTGAAATTTGTATATTTTTTTTTTGTAATAATTTAAGATATGTGATTTTTATAGTTAGATATTTTAGTAATATTTTATACACGTAGCATAGTTGATATATAATTTTATCAATTAAAAATTTTATAATTTGATATTAAAAGTTAATATAAAATATTATTTAATTGGTTTAGTTATAAATATTAAATTGATAAAATAATATAATAAAAATTAATTAAAAATTTTATTTTAAATTTTTAAAATCATATAAAAAATTTTATCAATTTAAAATTATTTTTTTTAAAATACCTAATATAGGATGTGACGCTATATCAACGATTACGTGATATCATATAGATGATAAATCAATAATTTTAATATTGTTAGATAAAATGTCATTAAAATGTCCAACAACGAAGAAGAATATATATCTCGAATTATTAAAAAAAATTTCACAAACTTCAAATATTAAAAATACAAAATTATATAGTACTTATATGTATTTTTCCCCTTATATTTGACACATTTATACTCAATTTTAATAATTCAGTTCTATTTGGCTCTAATTTTAATATTATTTAATTATTTGATTTTTTTTTTGAAAATAAAAAAAAGATGAATTGCTCTATTAACACAACACAAATATTTATAAATATTATCATCCTAAGTTGAATTCAAAAATATAGTTTATAATTTATAAAATTTTTATTTACAGTTAATCATATAATTTATTTATTTTTATAAATAATAATTATCTATTATATTAAAAAAAATTGAGATAATTAAATTGAATTGAATTGAATTATAATTATAAGTATTTGTATTAGAACACATTAATAGAATCATAAAAAATGTTTATAATATGTAAATATATGTTTTAAAGTATTTAGTTATTTTGATTATTTAAGTACTTTTCAATATTATTTTGATTTGGTTTATTTTTTTTAGAAAATAAATTTGATTATTTTAGTTTTGTTGAACTTTTAATCTAAATTAAATCAATGCATTTTTTTTAAATGGCTCATATCAAATGTGATATTTCATATTAATAAATTATATTCGAATCGTGTTGATATTATTCATAATATAATGAGAGTTAATATAATTATACAAACACTCTGTAATAATTTAATTATGTTATAAACATAATTTATTTAATTAATGGGTAATAAAATATGATTTATTTACTTAATGTAATACAATACAATATAGAAAAACATATTTAAATTTTAGAATTAATTTATTATTTATTATTGTGAATATTTAAAAATCATTAAATTTATTAGTTGAATAACAATTAATTTATATTATTAGATATAGATTTATAAGAAAGATTAAAAGTAGAATTTATATATGTGTGTATTAAATTAAAGATGTTAATATAAAACAATACGTAAATATTAATGAATTAAATATATTATTTTTAAGTAGATGAATTTATTTAATACGATATAATTATTTTTATATCATAATTAAATTAATTTAAAATTAATATAAATACGATAATTTCTAATATAAAATTTTAAACTTATATCATATTATCATAGGTGTGTTTTATATTGTGACCTCTAACCTAATAAAATTTAAATTTCAAGTTGTTATAACTTTTTTAGGACTACTCAACTAAAACATCAAAATCAATACTCATTGTAATTGCAATTTTTATTATTATTATTTAACCACTTATTGCTTACTTCAGTTTTTCCATCTATGAAAAAGAGTTATAAAAAAAAATGTTCTATCTTGAGACAGATTTTATAGGAAGAAATTACAACATATTACAACAATCAAATCCACATTATCACTTTATTTCATAATTATGACATACCACAAAAGCAAAATGTTTACAAAATTGTTCTTTTAAAAATTTGTGAATTCTAACTATAGTTAATTATAGCTTATTGTAATAATATGAGTCATATCATTACATCCTACTAAGTGGATGATCAAGATCATATCTTAGCCATCCAAAGATTCAAATGCACCACCAAAGATTTGGCCTCATCTTTATTTGGATCCTGACCAAAAACCAATTATTTAGATTATCACTATAGCCCACTTGAACCAAATAACCTTTATATCCACTTCTGCATGATAATAATAATAATAGTAAAGCATTCTTTTAAGATAATGTGATTGTCCAATACCATTTTCCTTTAATTATTTTTCCATCTGAATGTTTTAAGTCTCACTTGAATCATTGGGCCAGCAGTCTAGACCAATTTACCTCTACCACAAAAAAAATAAAAAAATAAAAAAATAAAAAAAATCAACCATTAGATTAAGATTATCTATCTATACGATGTGAAACTTAAATCGATTAAATTTATTAAATTAAATTAAATTAAATTTAATAATTTTATTTGATTTAATTTAAAAAATAAAATAACTTAAAATTTAATTCGATTTGTAGTTAGAGTATTTTTTTTATCGGTTTTTAAATCGAATCGAAGTTATATGTATATATTATTTTTTTACTATTATTATTATTAAATATATTTTATTTTATTTTATACATAATTATACATATATTTTTTTAATTTAATATTAATTTAAAATTTAAAAAAAATCATTTATAAAAATTAACTAAAAAAAAAAAATTAGTCTTCAAGAAAATACAAATTTTGAAAGTGTTAATTAATAAAATAAATAAATTATGTGTTGTATATTGAACTATTTTTAATTTTTTATGATCGATATTTTATTTTTTTTCTTAAATTTATAATAAAATAATGACGATTTATAAAAAAAATTTTAATTTAAAATCGACAAACTGAAAATGATCGAATCAAATTAAATCAAATTTATATCAATAATTTTTAATTATAACAATGATTTGATTTGATTTAAAAAAATTTCAGATTAAAAAAAATTAATTTAATTTTATAATAATTATTCAAACCGATTAAATCGAATTAATGTTATCCCCTGCCAGTCAGTCCCGTGATGAAAGAGATTAGAAATCCAAATCCTAACCAATAGGCAAGTTGGATTATCTGTCATATCTCTGAGGAAGCTCCTCCAGGCATTGCTTAGATTCTCTGGCAGCACGTTTTAGGAGTCTCTCTTTGCTAAAATGTGTTCTTAAGTTTTTCTACCCCGTTTGGGAAAAAAAAAAAATTCCAAATACTAACCGCTGCCAATCCTTCAAAAATTTTCGATGCATACCCGAAAAAAAAAATGAAAAAATGGGTGAGTTGGTACTATTGCTGTTACAGCACGATAACCCTGTTTAACATGAATGGTGGAATGGCATTGAACAGCATATGTGAATTTAGAGGTAAGCACGATTGGTTTAATTTAAATTTAGCAGAACTTTTTGAAAACTAAACAAATCAAAACTATAATTTTTAGAAATCGAATTAAATTAAATTTTGAAATAAATTGAATCGAATAAAAAAATTTTCACATCAAACCGAACTGAATAAATATATTTCGATTTTGTTTATTTGATTTGTTGGTTTTTTAAATGTAATAAATATAAAATTATTAAAAATATATATTTTTAAATAAATAAATATATATAAACATAATATATATTTATATATTTCAGTCAGTTCAGTTATTTCAATTTTCTTTTGAAGAAAACCAAACTAAACCGAATTAGCTAAAATTTTTAAAAAATTAATCAAATTAAACTGAATTTTAAATCGAATAAAATCTAACCGACCAAACTAGATTCAATTCAGTTCGATTTTCAATTTTCTAGGTCTTTTTTCACCCCTAAATGAATCTACATGTAGGCAAGGACCACATAATTTTTTTAATTACAAAAATATATTTTTTAATTTTCTAAATATTCAATTTCATTAATCACTTCCCCAACCTTTTAAAAATATACTAATTCCCTCTTACAAATATTACAATATAATACTAGACTTTTCCGTTCAATTTTAACGTTAGTCAACTCTAAAATAGTCAACAGTGATAATAAAAAGACAGAAATATCATTATCTTATATTTTTAATTAATTACATTTTATTTTTACTTTAAAAAATATTTTTTAGAATTAAAAAATGCATCTTCATTTTTTTGATAAATTTAAAAATAAAAATACTTTTTATTTTATTTTTAAAAAATAAAAAATTTGAAAATAAAAAAATAAATTTTTTTTTAAATAATCTTACTTTTTATTTTCAAATTTATCAAATACATGAAAATGAAATTTTTATTTGTAAAAAATTTAAGAAGAAATAATTTAATTTCTTCATAAATTATTTTTTTAATGATGCAGGAGTCTGGGTGACTTTTGGAGAGTCACCACTGTCTGAGTGTTGATTAGCTTGATATGAAATTTGATTGTGTTGTGCTTCTGTCTGTTGATTTTAAGTGGCAAGAAGAATTGATGAGTTTGGATTAGTGTGGCTCTTTTGCGAGCTGGCTTAATGTGGGATGTTCAGGCAAGAGTTAACTTAGAAGTAATTGGTTATGGAGAGCCAGCATTAAGCGAGAAGGCTATTCGCAGACTGGTAATGCGAGGCGGCATTTTGTCGAAAAGCTTTTGGCGAAGAGCTTTGGAGAGAAGCTTTTGGCAAAGAAAAGTTAGCGAGGAAGCATTGTGCGAAGAGAGGTATGCGAGGTAGCAATTCGCGAAGAAGCGAAGAGGCGAAGGAGCATTGCCGAGGTGCATAATGCGAGGATGAGTCGCGAGGAGAGTCTGGCGAGGCAGCATACGCGAGGTAGCATATACGAGCTGGTTGTGCGAGGCAGCAATGCCGGATCAAGATTGGCGAGTTAGCAAGTGCGAGCTGATAATGCGAAGTGGTTGGCAAGGTAGCCAGGCGAATGAGCTTTGCCGAAGCAGTCTGGCGAAGGAGCTTTGCCGAAGCAGTCAGGCGAAGGAGCTTTGCCGAAGCAGTCAGGCGAGGGAGCTTTGCCGAGGCAATATGGCGAGCTGGGCAGCGTGTTTCTGGGCAGAGGTCTATTTAACCCTAGTGACCCAGCAGCGATTTTCATGATTTTTCTTCTTTCTTCCTTTATCGATTTCAGTCTTTTCTCCCAGTTGCTCCATATTTTGTTCTAAGGTATTAAGGCTTAGATTTATGCAATAGACTTCTAGATTAGTCTATTATTGAGGCAGAATCATCAGTTTGGGCAGAGTTTTGCAGAAAACTCA
>CANXYC010328452.1:0-25466 GCA_948193065.1 Aleurites moluccanus | reverse complement strand
CAAGTTCATATGAAACCTATTTGTTAACTTGACTGAATTTATATTATATGTTGATGGTCTTGTGACCAATATATTTCTTGTGAGATTGCAACCATATGACCCTATGGATAGAACGCTCTTCCCAATGAGAGTAAATTCATTGGTCCATTGTGCACTTTGGGAACCTAGCTGATAAGGTTTTTATCAGTGTTCCACCTAGAGGGACCATGAGCTCTAAGCGTACGCCTGGCCAAGCATGCGTTTGTGATAAAGTAGCAAGGACTACCGATGCGCTCTGTTGTGATAAGTAGCAAGGCTACTGATGCACTCTGTAGTTCTACCATATAATTTGATAGTGTTATTCGATTGTGAGCACTTCTGTTCTAGTAAGCATAACCATATGACATTTTCTTACCCATGTTCTTGGATTGATATATTTCTTTTATATTGCATGTTCATATCTTACTGAGTTGAAGGCTCACTCCTCTTCTGTGGATTTCATGTGATAGTGTAGCTCAAGAGGGAGCTAATATAGAAGACCGAGATTCTTGATTCATTCCTCCAAGAAGTCTCCATTATAATTATTTTGATTTATATATATATTCATTGAATTGTATTATGAAACTGTATGTATTGGGAGTATACTCTAGAGCTCAGTAGTTAGATGTTGAGGATGATAATATTTTGATGTCTAAAATGTTATAATTGGGTTACTCTTGTTTCTTGGTGATGTGGGAAGTATCTTTTGATCAGTAAGGAACAAGAGGAAATTCTTTAATGATAAACATATATATGTATTAATGGTGATTACATGAATCTTAGAAATGAATATTTTAATGATAAATATATAAGATGTAAAAATGAAATGTGTATGAGATCCAGGATATGAGGGTTCTACGGGTTTATGGTGGCCTTAAGCCTACCCTTGCCCTAGGACCGTCGCACCATTGGCGTTGGGATGTAACAGAGATGGTATCAGAGCTATAGGTTTGTAATCCTTAATATAGAAGATAGAAAGAGATGCATGAGCACTAGTATAAGTATTGATTAAGATAACCACAGAGCATAAGATTTGTGTCTTGTCCAATTGTGTCTTCCTTTGGTATATATATCTGCGTTAAGTATGTGTAGTGAGTCTGATATTGTTTATTCTTCTTATCAGTGTTGATATGCCTCCACGGCATGGTAGAGGATGAGGTCGAGGCCGTCCTAGGCGAGTTCTACCTTCTGAAGAGGGTTCTGTAGGTGGAAATGGAGGAGATGAGGTTCCTCCTATGCCACCAGTAGATGTGGCTCATATGGCTCAGCAATTAGATCAGCTACAAAGGAATTATGCAATGATAGCTGAGTTCATTACTTAGCAAAGGCAGCAACAGGTACTCCAGTTCAGGTTCCATAAATTCATGTTCCTCCGATAGATCCACCACCTGTTGTACATCAAATGGAAGAGGTATCATTTAAGAGGTTTCTTAAGCTTAAGCCCTCAGAGTATAGAGGTGAGGTGGATCCTACATATTTCTTAGAAGAAATCGAAGAGAAAGTACAAATTCTGAGGATTCTCAATAGAAGAGCTACAGAGTTTGTAAGTTATTTAATGAAAGATGAAGCCAAGGATTGGTTCAAGAGAAGTATTACAGGCATGCTTCGGGAAAATGAAAATCTTTCTTGGGAGAGATTCAAGGAACTGATGCTGAATGAATTCCTTCCTGAGAGCGTGAGAGAAGCTAAGTCTCTAGAGTTTGAAAGATTGGTTCAGACACCTGGTATGAGTGTTTCAAAGTACACCAGGAAGTTCAGTCAGTTGAGCAAATTTGCTCCAACTTTGATGCCTACAGAAGTGGCACGGATTCAAAGGTTCCGCAGAGGATTAGTGGCTCCATTATTTAAACTCCTAGCTACTCTTGAGTTTGATTCCTATTCTAAGCTAGTGGACAAGGCTAGGATAATTGAGAATAGGGAGATGGAAGCTAAATCCGAAAGAGTTGAGAAGAAGAAATTTAAAGCAGACAATTCTTCTAAGCAAGAAAGTGGAATGAAAAGTATGGGGGTGACTCATCAGTCAGCTTCTAGGAGTGGGTATAGAGGACCTTCAGAGAGACCGCAGCAGAGTTGGACTACTTCTGGATCCACTTCTCAGATGAGCCATGGTTCAGCTAGCTTTACACCCTCCAGGGCTCCTAAACCTTTATGTTCCACCTGCGGTAAATTTCATAATAGCCCTTGTCATTATACCTCAGGAGCATGCTTTAGGTGTGGACAGCAAGGTCATTTCCTCAAGAATTGTCTGCAACCATCCGTTGGAGGAAGACCGCAGGCTTCTCAGGCCACAGTTCAGATGACTAGGGAAAGGGGTGTTAGTCAGCAACAAGGTACAGGCAGAGGTATTGTGGGCAGGACTATAGAGGCTGGTAAAGAATCAGGTCAGCATGTGGCTCAGGCTTCGGTGTCAGTTCCCATGGGTAAAGGCAGAGGTAGAGTTTTTGCTCTAGCATAACATGAAGCCCAGGCATCTAACACAGTTGTTACAGGTATTCTTCAGATCCAAGCTTTGAATGCTAGGGTATTGTTTGATTCAAGAGCTACGCATTCTTTTGTGTCATCTTGTTTTGCTAAGAAATTGCATGTGCCCTATGAGTTGCTTGAATTTGTGTTGGTGGTTTCTACTCCTTTAGAGGAAGAGATTGAAGTTCAAAATTTTTATGCCTCATGTGTAGTTAGTATAGGTGGCAAGAGCTTGGATGTGGATTTGATTGAATTGCCTGTGTTGGAATTTGATGTGATCTTGGACATGGACTGGTTGTCCAGGCACTATGCTACCATAGATTGTAATAGAAAGAAGATAGTTTTCAAATCAGCTTCGGGTGAGGATTTTGAATTTCAAAGGGAAAGGAGCGAAGCACCATATAATGCGATATCAGCCTTAAAGACGAAGAGATTGATGAAGAAAGGATGCCAAAGATATTTGGCTTATGTCAGAGATACTCGAAAGGAAGCGCAAGAGTTGGAACGAATTCCTGTTGTTAATGAGCTCCCATATGTATTTCCTGAAGAGTTACCTGGTTTGCCACCGGATAGAGAGATAGAGTTCAGTATAGAGTTGCTACCTAGCACGAGTCCGATTTCTATTCCTCCATACTGTATGGCACCAGTAGAATTGAGAGAGTTGAAGACTCAATTACAAGATTTGCTTGAAAAAGGATTTATCAGGCCTAGCAGTTGAGAATTCAGAATGAGGATGTGTTGAAGACGGCTTTCCGGACCAGATATGGACACTAGGAGTTCTTAGTGTTGCCATTTGGATTGACTAATGCACCAGCTGCATTTATGGACGGGATGAATAGGTTGTTCAGGCCATTTTTGGACAAGTTTGTCATTGTGTTTATTGATGACATTCTTGTGTATTCTAAAAGTGAAGAAGAGCATGAGGAACACCTTAGGATTGTGTTGTAGACTTTAAAGGAGCATCAACTATTTGCAAAATTTTCAAAGTGTGAATTCTGGCTTGAGAGTGTGGGCTTTCTGGGGCATATAGTAAGCAAGGAAGGGATTGAAGTTGATCCTAGAAAGGTTGATACAATTCTTAGTTGGCCTAGACCCATAAGTGTTTCAAAAGTTAGAAGTTTCTTGGGCTTGGCAGGCTACAACAGGAGGTTTGTTCAAGATTTCTCCAAGATTGCAGCTCCTTTAAGCAAGCTTACCCAGAAGCAAGTTAAATTTCTATGGTCAAATGCATGTGATAAGAGCTTCCAAAAGTTAAAAACTTGTCTCACCATGGCACCTGTCTTAGCTTTGTCGTCAAGTGAAAGAGGATATGCGGTGTATTGTGATGCATCGAGAGTAGGGCTTGGTTGCGTGCTTATGCAGCATGGAAGGGTGATAGCCTATGCTTCTAGACAGTTGAGGAGGCATAAGGTGAATTATCCAACTCATGATCTTGAGATAGCTGCAGTTGTATTTGCCCTGAAGATTTGGAGACATTATATGTATGGTGAGAAATGTGAGATTTTCACAGATCATAAGAGTTTGAAGTATATATTTCAGCAAAAAGATCTAAATCTTAGGCAAAGAAGGTGGGTCAAATTACTTAAGGATTATGACTGTGAAATCTTGTATCATCCAGGGAAAACTAATGTTGTAGCCGATGCATTAAGCAAGAAGTCTTTGGGAAGCTTAGCCCATATTCAAGTGAGTAGAAGATCATTAGTGAGGGAAGTACAGAGATTGCATGATATGGGAATCAGTTTGGAATTGTCAGATTCAAGAGTGCTTTTGGAAAGTTTCCAAGTCAAACCGGTTCTCATTGATCAAATTAGAGAAGCTCAAGACAAAGACCCTCAATTGGTGAAGATAAAGAATGATGTGGAATCAAAAAAAGCTCCAGGATTTACTGTGACTGATGGCATGCTGAGACATGGTAGCAGGTTATGCATTCCAATAGTTGATGGTTTGAGGGATATGATTCTTAAGGAAGCACATCATGCCAAGTATAATGTGCATCCTGGTGCGACAAAGATATACCATGACATTAAGAATTCATATTGGTGGAGTGGAATGAAAAGAGATGTCACAGAATATGTTGCTAAATGTCTAACTTGTCAGCAAGTCAAGTTCGAGCATCAGAAACCATCGGGGCTACTCCAAGAGTTGCCATTGCCAGAATGGAAATGGGAGAGGGTGACTATGGATTTTGTGGTTGGATTTCCAAGGACTTCAAAGGGCTATGACTCAAGACTTCAAGGGGCTATGACTCAATATGGGTCATTGTGGATAGATTAACCAAGTCAGCTCATTTCTTTCCAGTCAAGACGACTTATACGACTTCTCAATATGCCCAGATTTATGTTGATGAGATTGTTAAACTTCATGGAGTGCCAGTTTCGATTATCTTAGATAGAGGTACTTAGTTTATCTCGAGGTTTTGGTAGAAATTTCAAGAATGCTTGGGTACACAGCTTGATTTCAGCACAGCTTTCCATCTGCAAATAGATGGGCAATCAGAGAGGACCACCCAAACTCTAGAAGATATGTCGAGGATGTGCATTCTAGACTTTGGAGAAAATTGGGATGCTCATTTGCCATTGATAGAATTTTCCTACAACAACAGCTATCATTCCACGATTCAGATGTCTCCTTATGAAGCTTTGTATGGCAGGAAATGCAGATGTCTAGGATGAGGTTGGAGAAAAGTATATCAAAGGACCAGAGTTGATAAGATATACGTCAGAAAAGGTTTCACTGATACGAGAGAGATTAAAGACAGCTTTCAACCGCCAAAAAAGTTATGTTGATCCAAAGAGAAAAAACCTTCAGTTTTCCATTGGAGATCTTGTATTTTTAAAGATCTCACCAATGAAAGGAGTTTTATGGTTTGGCAAGAGAGGCAAGCTATCTCCACGATTTATCAGACCCTTTGAGATTCTGAACAAGATTAGAGAAGTTTCATAAAAGTTAGCTTTGCCTCCTAGCATGGATAGTGTGCATCCAGTGTTTCATGTATCAATGCGCCGTAAGTATGTTGCCGACCTTTCTCATGTGCTACAAGTTTCGGAAGTGGATCTCCAACCAGATTTGACATACGAAGAAATTTCAATTTCCATTGTGGACCGAATGATTAAGAGGCTAAGAAATAAAGATATACCAATGGTTAAGGTCTTATGGAGAAATCAAGCCATGGAAGAGTGTACATGGGAAAGTGAGCAAAGTATGCAAGACAAGTACCCCTACCTATTTTAGGTTTAAGGCAGGTTATTTATAAATTCGAGGATGAATTTATCTAAGGGGGAAAAAATGTAATATTTGCCATTTTTTGTTGATTTTTAATAATTGTATGTTTGTTGAATTAATTGAGGATATAGAAATGATTTGAGGAATCTAGAAATTATGTATGCAAGGAGAGTTTTGTGAGGCTAATTTTATGATTTTAAAGGAATAATTTGGTAAAGTGTAAAACATAAAAGTTGTAGATTTATATCTCATCTTTAAGTTTATAAAATGGTTCTGTAAAATTCTCTGTGTGTGAAGAATTTTGCCTCCTTGACTAGAATCTGTCTGGTTTATTATTTTTTGCAGGAATATGAGTATGTTTAATTTTTCTCGGAATGATTGAGGCTGAATGAGCCAAAAGTGTAAACATAAGAAATGTTCCTTTATGTGTTATGTTATTGTTTGTAAAATTTTAGGAGAATTGGATAAGTATAACTCAGTGGAGAGTGGAATTAATCAGACCTATTCAGATGAATTTTGGGCAGTAAGTCAGGGTGAACTTTAGAGATTCATCGTAGTTTGTGTAGTTGTCCTTTTGATTTGAATTTTGGATATGTTGGACCTATGAGTGTCTATTTTAAGTGACAAAAAGAATCAGGGAGTTTGGATATTTGTAACTCATTTGTGAGCTGGTTTAATATGAGTTATCGAGAAAGGGTTCCAGCTCGGCAGAATCTGGCATTTGTGAGCCAGCAATGCAAAGTGGCATTGCGAGCCAGCAAATGCGAAGAGGCATTGCCGAGGTGGCACATATGAAGTAGAGTAGGATAGGAGATTTTGGTGAAAAGGCATTGCCGAGGTGGCATATGAAAAGTGGAGTTAGGCGAGGCGAGTCAGCGAAGAGGCATTGCCGAGGTGGCATATGCGAAGTGGAGTTAGGCGAGGTGAGTTTGGCGAAGAGGCATTGTCGAGATGGCATATTCGAAGTGGAGTTAGGCGAGGCGAGTTTGGCTAAGAGGCATTACTGAGGTGGCATATGCGAAGTGGAGTAGGCGAGGAGAGTTTCGCGAGGTGGCATATGCGAAGTGGGATTAGCAAAGTGGCATTTGCGAGCTGGCTTATGCGAGGTGGTATTGCCGACGCGGATTGGCGAGGTGAGCTGGTAAGGCGGATTTTAGAGGCAGTAGCCTATTTAACCGGATGCCAGTAGCAATTTTCTTCACGATTTTTCTTCTTTTTCTCTTCGTTCTTCTTCAGTTCTTCTCAGATTTGTTCCATTTATTTTCTAATGCATTAATACTCAGAATTAATCCATTAAATCACAAAATTATCATATTCTAAGGAATCAATCTTTAATTTCAAAGTAGATTTTTCAAGGAAATCAGTTTTGGAGAAATAAGGTAAATTTTTTTCAAATGTCATTTTCTCTTTAGATTAATAAATTCTGGTAGTTAGGATAGTTTATTATGGGTATATAGGATTTATTACAAGCATTTTAAGGCTATTAATTGTAATTAATATGGGAGAAACCAGAATTTATGGATTATCACGAATAGTGATGTGAACAGTAAATTCGAATTTAATTTCAAATTTTCTTTAAGAGATAAATTAAAATTGATGTTGGGAATAAAAAAAAAATAGAAACTATAAGATGATTAAATTATAAGGAATCATATTAAGTATTATTGATTAAGAAAAACCCTAATTTTGAATATTTGGGGAAACTTTTATAGGAGAAAAGAACTCAAGAAATTTGAGGAGATTATTGAATGAACAAGCTTTTGAGGGAAATACAAGGATAAATTTGTGTAGAGGTAAGTATGAACATTGCATATGCATATTGTTTTTTTTTGAAATGATTTGTCCAAGCCTTACTAATGTTTACAAATATGACATTGTATTAATGATCTATTAATTAAAGTTCCCATGATATTCTCATACAAATGATAATTGTTTCATGTGATTACTATATTTATCTTATAAATGACTTAGTCATCTTTCCTTGGACCAAGTTCATATGAATCCTATTTGTTAACTTGACTGAATTTATATTATATATTGACTGTCTTATGACCAATATGTTTCTTGTGAGATTGCAACCTATGACCCTATGGATAGAACGTTCTTCCCAATGAGAGTAAATTCATTGGTCCATTGTGCACTTTGGGAACCTAACTAATAGAGTTTTTATCAGTGTTCTATCTAGAGGGGACCATGAGCTCTAGGCGTATGCCTGGCCAAGCATGCGTTTGCGATAAGGTAGCAAGGACTACCGATGCGCTCTGTTGTGATAGGTAGCAAGGCTACTGATGCACTCTGTAGTTCTACCATATAATTTGATAGTGCTATTCGATTGTGAGCACTTTTGTTCTTGTAAGTATAACCATATGACATTTTCTTACCCATGTTTTTTGGATTGACCTTTCTTTTGGATTGATATATTTCTTTATATTGCATGTTCATATCTTACTCCTCTTCTGTGGATTTTCAGGTGATAGTGTAGCTCGAGAGAGAGCTAATATAGAAGATCGAACTTCTTGATTCATTCCTCCAAAAAGTCTCCATTGTAATTATTTTGATTTATATATATTCACTGAATTGTATTATGAAACTGTATGTATTGGGAGTATACTCTAGAGTTCTGTAGTTAGATGTTGAGGATGATGATATTTTGATGTTTAAAATGTTATAATTGGGTTACTCTTGTTCCTTGGTGATATGAGAAGTATCTGTTGATCGGTAAGGAATAAGAGGAAAATCTTTAATGATAAACATATATATGTATGAATGGTGATTACATAAACCTTAGAAATGAATGTTTTAAATGATAATTTTATAAGATGTAAATATGAAATGTGTATGAGATCCAGGATATGAGAGTTCTACGAATTTATGGTGGCCTTAAACCTACTATCCTTGCCCTAGGACCGTCACACCATTGACATTGGGGTGTGACAATATATATATATATATATGTGTGTGTGTGTGTGTGAAAATTTTACTTTTATAAAAAAAAAAAAATTATTATTCGACTTCACTCGAAAGTTTATTTTTAAAATTACATTCAAAATTAATCCAAATTTAATATGAAATTTTTTCTGATTATTAACTTGATAATTTATTTTTAATTCAAATATAATTTGCAGTGAATTAACTCGAACTTAATAATATAAAAAAATAAACTCGAATTGATAACTAAAAGATAACTCTAATCCGAAATGAGCCAAACCAACCAACTCAGTTGGCACATCTAGTTGTAATTATTTTTTGCAGTACTAAAAGACAAAATAAACGAATGGAAGAGAGAGAGAGAGAGAGAGAGGGGGGAAAATATAACTTTTGATTAAGGTGGCAAACCTAATCCAATCTCAACAACTTGCCTATGAATTTCGATGGAATTTAACCACGTGCATGGGAATAGAGAAGTTGGTGAGCATGAATTTGTATAAGCTTCCAAAAATATTACTCGCTGACAGCGTTAGATCCCAACAAAGAATTTAATTTCTTAACAAAATTTAAAAATGTTAATTTATCATTTTATATTAATAAATCTATTTTTAAATCTCTTTATTTATCTTTTTTTTTTTATTAAAACCTAAAAATTTTAATTTATTCACATTGAATCTTCAATTTTTTTTTTTTTTATATTGAAGACTTTAAAATTTAATTTAAATAAGAGAATTTTAATTATAAATATAATTAATAATTTATTATATTTAATAGCACACCGAAATATAATTTAATGATAAATATATATTTTATTAAATAATAAATTTAAAATCGATTATAATCTTTTATACTAAAAAAAAAATTATTATATTTAATAATTTATCTTTAATTAGAATATTATTCTCATTCCTAACTCTAAATTATAATTATTTAGAATTACTAAGCTTCCATTACATAAAAAACATAATAAAAAATAAAAAATTAGAAGAAGTTATATTGGGTGGATACAATAGAGGGAGAGTGGAGCGACAGGACCGTGAAATTGCGGGGACTGATAGATACAGCGGGACATATAAGTCTTTTGCTTTTTTTAACCAAACACTATATTAGCTTCTTATTTCCATTTGTAATTTTACATATTTTAATCAATTTAAAGAGCATCTTTCACATAAATAGAAAATATTTTAATTAATTTTTAAATATAAACAGTATAATTTTTTAAATTCACTCTTTAGTTAAATAGATAAAAGAATTAATACATAATAATATGTAAAAAATTAATAAATAGCATGTAAAGAATTAATAAATAGCATGCATTATAAAATTTATTAATTAAATTTAAAAAAAAAAAGAGTGAAATTAATTTTTTAAATATAAAAAGTCAAGTTTTCTTTTCATTTTAAATTAAAATAATAAAGAATTCATCACACATTTATTTTTCTTTTATTAATTTTTTATTATAAAAAGTTTAGGATATATATATAAAAAAAAAACCTTTTGGAGATGCTCTTAATTATTAGATATATACTATATATAAATAACGATTTTTCTAACGAGTATGTTTTTAAAAATTAAAAATTTGATAATATTAATTAAATAAATAAATTTAAAAATAAAATAAATGAGTAAAAAGTGAGAATTTTAAACTTTCACTTGAGATAGTAATGATTATAATGAAATAAAACTGTATCAAATTTTTTTTTTTCCAACTTATTTTTATATTAATTTATTTATATTTTTCTAATATAACTATTTTATAATTATATTTTGTATAATATATCTGTTACTCGTAAGAAAAATCATATGTTTAGCAATAAAATTTGTATCAGTGAAGCTAAAGTGGTTTTAAGAGTAGTGAATAATTTACAGTATGTATACAAAGGTGGATTCGGAAAAATTTGTCAGTGAGATGCACATACACAAACATATATATATATATATATATATATATATATATATATATGAAAATTTTAGTTTTCCACTAAAATCTATAGAAAGATTTTTCAAATGAACTTTAAAATCCTATTTCTTAGTGTGCTTATTTATTTATTTACTACCATTAAGCTATAAATTATTATTAGAATACTAATTTTATTTTAAATGTCAAATAATTTATTATAAGTTAACATTTCCTATAAATATGTATGTATTTTATCATAGTTATTGCATGATATTAATGGAGTGACTTATACTAAATAGTGTATTGTGTAGTTTGGAGCTGTTACTTTCTATTAAAACTAAAAATAAAGATGAATATTATTTTTCATAAAAAATAATTTAATAAAATAATGAAAATATAGAGTTATAGTATACAAAATAATTACAAGTAGAAAATCAAAATTAATTATAATTTAATAAAAAAACACTAATTATCATAATTTAAAGTAAATAATAAAAGATAAAATTATTAGTATAACTTACTTTGTATTGTTTATTTTTTATACTTTACAAAAATGAAATTCACCGGAGCCATAAATTTGGAGATTTAAAGGTTTGTTGTGCTAATAAAAATTCTTAATTAGATTAAACCAATCAATTAATAAAAAATTACAAATATATCATAATATTAATTTTTAATTAGTTTAATTTTATCTTAAAATATTTTAAGTCAAGTGAAGGTATAATTGTAAAATTGTGGATGTAAAGGAAAATAATTTAATAGGGCAAAGCTAAATTTAACCTATTATACAATTTTTTTTGTCTTTTTTTAATTAATAATAAATTTATTATATAGAGAATATACATTTATCGTAGTTTATGTCTTGATGTGTATTATATATATATATATATATATATATATATATATACATTTAATTAATATAATAATGTATATATATATTAAAAAATTAAATATGAGTGACTTTTCATAAAAATAAATACATAATTGTTCATCAATATAATTTTTATGTTGTTTTTACTCATTAAAAAGTAAGTATTAACACTTTTTGGTAATTTCAAGCTCCAACCTTAACCAATGAAGAAAATAATTTAAAAAAAAATTCCCAATTGTTTGGCTACTTTTTTTTTTTTTGTAAATTAAGAAACAATAATTGAACTATTTACAATAATACCTTTGATTAATCCAAGAGTTTAGCGCACTAACAAACCCCTATAAATACCCATCCAAAGCTACATGCATATTATCAAACCAAGCAAGCTCCTCTCCTCTTCCTCTATTCCAAACATCCATTGGCCATACAAAATAAATATGGCCATGAACGTCTCCTCAACCGCTTCTTTCCTCACCATCACCGCCATCTCCTCCACGGCCACCACCCCCACTACCAACACCACCATCAAAGCTTTACTTACAGCTCTCTTCATCTCAATTGTTAGCGCAGTTATAAAACTCCAAAAGAGGGCTGCTCTGAAAAAATCTTCCACTACCAAAAACAAACTCCCACTCCCTCCTGGTCCAAAACCATGGCCACTTATTGGTAACATCCCTGAAATGATCCGGCACAAACCGACGTTTCGTTGGATCCACCAACTGATGAAAGAAATGAATACAGATATTTGTCTGATTCGTTTTGGAAAAACAAATGTTGTTCCTGTAAATTGTCCAATTCTTGCACGTGAAATGCTTAAGAAAAATGATGCAATTTTTTCTAGCAGACCAATGACTCTTTCTGCTAAATCAATGAGTGGAGGGTACTTAACAACTATTGTTGTGCCCTACAATGATCAATGGAAGAAAATGAGAAAAATTTTAACATCAGAAATAATTTCTCCTGCTAGACACAAATGGCTTCATGATAAAAGAGCTGAAGAAGCTGACAATCTTGTTTTTTATATCCATAATCAATTCAAGAAAAACAAGAATGTGGATTTGAGACTTACTACAAGGCATTACTGTGGGAATGTTATTAGAAAAATGATTTTCAGTAAAAGATATTTTGGTAAAGGAATGGCTGATGGGGGGCCTGGTCCTGAAGAAATTGAACATGTTGATGCAGTTTTTGCTGCTTTGAAATATTTATATGGGTTTTGTATTTCTGATTATATGCCTTTCTTGTTAGGACTAGATCTTGATGGACAGGAAAAGATTGTTATTAATGCTAATAAAACTATTAGGGATTATCAGAATCCGATCATCGATGAAAGGATTCGACAATGGAGGAGTGGTGAAAGAAAAGAAATGGAAGATTTGCTTGATGTTTTTATCACTCTTGAGGATTCTGATGGCAAACCTTTGCTTACTCCAGATGAGATCAAGAATCAAATCGCTGTAAGTCTCATTTTTCTTCTCTCAATATTTTTATCACTCTTGAGGTTTTATCTTTATAATAAATAATATAAAAATAAAATAAAACCCCATAAAATGCAACCTAAAATTTAATGATTAAAATATTTATAATTTTTAATAATATAAACAGACTAAGAAAAATAAATTATTTTTCACAGTAAATTCTCAATTTTGATTGAAATGACTCATCTTAATCAAATATAAATAAATAAATATTTGTCTTGGAATAAGATAAATCCAAAAATTAAGTTATATAGAGGATAAAGTAAACTTATCACCAACTCTTATCCAAGGTCACAAAAATTCAATTTGTTATTATTAAGTCACATAATTTTAAATTTTAATTCAATAAAATGTCATTTAACATTTTCAGGTCGCTAGAGTAATGAGCTGACACAAAAAATATATATATATATTCAAGAAATATTTTTAAATGAGTCGTTAAAAAAAATATTTTCAAGTCACTGGAGTAATGAGTTAGCAAAAAAAAATTCAAGAAATATTCTCTAAAATTTGAGATTTTCCTTTTTTTAAGAAAAATTAAATCTCTTTTTCCTTCCTGAATTATAATCGTTCTTGTGCTCAAATTTCAGTATGAAAGTGTGGTAAAATTGCAATAACATCACTATCATAATCCATAAAAAATAAAGGATAGGAAAAAGCTCAAAAATGTATGTCAATTCTTCAAATATCCCACCAATAGTTTGTAATTACAATTTTTTGAAAATTATCCATTAAAAATTATTTATAAAGACAGCCAGAAACTGAAAGTAAATGAAAACAAAAAGAAAAAATAATTATCCAACTAATAGTGACATGTTTTTGTCCACAAACGTTAAAAGGTCGTTTCTTCTTGAATATATAATTTTGTATTGAAATAATTACAGGAAGTCATGATAGCAACAGTAGATAATCCATCAAATGCAATAGAATGGACAATGGCTGAAATGTTAAATAAACCAGAAATTCTCCAGAAAGCAACAGAAGAATTAGACAAGGTTGTTGGAAAAGATAGACTTGTTCAAGAATCAGACATACCAAACCTTAACTATGTCAAAGCTTGTGCAAGAGAAGGCTTTAGACTTCACCCTGTTGCCCATTTCAATGTACCTCATGTAGCAATGCAAGACACAGAAATAGGAGGCTATTTTATTCCTAAAGGAAGTTGGGCTTTACTAAGCCGATATGGACTGGGTCGAAACCCAAAAACTTGGTCTGATCCATTAAAATTCGATCCAGAAAGACACTTGAATGAAGGAGAAGTTGTGTTGACAGAACACGACTTGAGATTTGTGACTTTTAGTACAGGTAGACGGGGATGTATTGCAGCATTGCTCGGTAGTTGTATGACTACAATGTTATTAGCTAGAATGTTACAAGCCTTTACATGGAGCTTACCAGAGAATGTTACCAAGATTAATTTAACTGAAGCCGTTGATGAACTTATCCCTGCTGATCCTGTCAAGGCTTTTGCTAAGCCTCGTTTGGCTCCTCATGTTTATCCAACTTTACCTTGAAATAAAGAAAAAAAAGGACAGCTTTGCAAGGAGAATTATATTAGTGAATCTTTTTAATTAAGTTGTTAATTATTGTTTAAGAAGGGTTTGAAAGTTGGGGAAGAAAAAAAAGAAATTATCATCAATTTCATCAGGAATTGCATGTGGTAAGTAGAATTTTATTGAGAGTTTGTAATTGCTCTTAAAATAATTTGTGGCTACTACTACTAATTGTGTATTGTTCAATCTCTTGCAATTTGTTCCCTAATAAAATTATTTTTAAAAACTGTGTTCTTCTTTCCTTTTTTTTATAGTTTGATTCTGATTATAATACAATTATCTTTAAAAAAATATTCAAGAAATATTCTCTAAAATTTGAGATTTTCCTTTTTAAGAAAAATTAAATCTCTTTTTCCTTCTTTATTGATACACTATCAAAAGTTCTTTAATTATTATCGTTCTTGTGCTCAAATTTCAGTATGCGAGGTAAAATTGCAGTTACATCACTATCGTAATCCATACAAAATATATATATATATATATAAAGCCAAAAATTATATAAAGTTAGTAACTATAATTTTTTAAAAACTGTCCAATAAAAATTATTTATAAAGACTAGAAACGAAAACTAAATGAAAACAAAAACAAAAATCCTTTTCCAGTTAATAAGTGACATGTTTTTGTCCATGAACGTAAAAAGGTTGTTTCTTGCTAATCCACCAGAGAATGCTACTGAGATTAATTTAATCTGAAGTCTTTGATGAGTTTATTCTCGCTAATCCTGTCATGTTTTTACTAAGCCTTATTTGGCTCCTCATGTTTATCCAAATTCACCTTGAAATGAATAGAAAAGAGAAGGAGCTTTGCAAGGAAAAGAATTGCATTAGTGAATTAATTAAGTTGTTAATTATAATTTAAGAAGGATTTGAAAGTTTTGGAAGAAAAAAAAGTTATAATTAATATATTTTTAAACCCACAACAATATGCATATAAATAATAATTAAATTATCTTTAAAATAATTAACTAAATTAAAATATATAATTATTAAATTAATTTAACCGGCAACATTGTGCGGGTCATATTACTAGTTTGAATATCATTAAAAGTGATATTGACAAAAAATGGACCAAAAGGCTTCATTAAAAAACAAAAGGCTAGAAATGAGAAATAAAAGCCCAATTATGAATTAATACGCACTCCCAGGGTGCCCATGGACCAACAAGCCCAACAAAACTATCCTTGGCCAGCTAGCCTATGCAGAGTTTTACCAGAAGATTGCCGGTCAACACTAATCAACAACAATAAAAAGAAAATTAAAATAGAAAATTCTTAATTATTCTTGGAGCAATAATCTTTTTATACAATCAACCAATCACATATTGATATTTTAAATAGTCCAGTTTGTTCTCTCACTGGCAAAAAACGCTATAGGTATGCTATTGAACACTAGCCAACACTTAAACAGTATCTCTAAACTTGTATTAACTCCTCGTGTTGCCAAAAACACTAAATAAATATATATAATACTAGTAAATTTTGGCCAACAATACAAAATGATACCTTTAAACATGTAAAATTGGCTTCTTCACAGGTTTTGCAACCTCATTTTCCACCAGATAGCTCGGTTGCATCTTGGTTACATAATGAATCAAATCTTCCCTTTAGCGGCTCGTAATTTTGCCTGCTTGTAACCTCAGCATGCTGCCATTCTTCCCATTTCTCAACCAAACCCTTTCCTTCTAGCATCCGTACCACCTCTGACATTGCTGGACGGTCCTCTGGTGATGCTTGTGTACAGAGTAATGCAACTAGGATCATCATTTCCACTTCCACGATATTGTAATTTTTATCAAGGTTAAGATCAACGACAGCATCCAGCCCTTTTTCCCTCTCCAGCTTCTTGACCTACATAAGCAAACAGACAAGGAATAGAACAATTAGCAAGCAAGAAATCAGAAGATATTGAAACATGACAATTACAATGATTAAAAAAGAAAAAGAATAAAAAAAAGAATGGCACCTGCCTACCACACATCATACTCCATACTAAGTTTATGTTCTTATCTGATGTCAGACATGTCATATAAATAACTACATAAATACAGTATAAAATAGAGAATATACAACCAAAGAAACCAAAATATATGAAAGCATTGCCATGTTGATAGTTATCTCACATGGTCGAGCAAAAAGACATCATTCTTCTCTGTCGAGCGTGAAAAGTCAATTGCCCGTTGACCTGTTACAAGCTCTAGAAGCATAATCCCATATCCAAATACATCTGTCCTTTCAGATGACTTCCCAGTAGATAAGTACTCAGGAGCAATGTGGCCCATAGTCCCACGAACTAGAGTTGTCACGCTAGTCTTTGTCACATCCACCAACTTTGCCAGGCCAAAGTCACCAACAACTGCTTCAAAATTTTCATCCAATAGTACATTAGCAGCCTTTACATCCCGATGAATAATCTTAGGATTGCATTGCTCATGAAGATATATCAACCCACGCGCTGCGCCTAAGGCCACTCTTTTTCTTTTTCCCCAATCTAAAACAGGCTCCTCAGGTTTATGTTCTGCACCCAAAATTAAAATTAGTCGAACTAACACCAGAGGCTTTTATTGGACAAGAATCTCTACAAGATGTATAGATTGTTGAATTGTATTTCCTATATAAAATTACATGTGAACCACAAGATTTTCTGGCATCATATTGTTAAGAATTCTATAATACTTGTTGCTTTCAGGAAAAAAATATACAGCATATGTAAATAATGCTAAAACTAGTTTCTTGATGATGATAAAGCTAAATTTTTATATTCCCCTATTCAAAAATCAAATGTTCTTGTGTACTCCATGTCCCTAATGATATAGAGTCAACTCTTATTTATCTTGATTTCACTCCAAAATATGAAATTCTACAATGACGTGAAGTTGACAGGGAATCCATGGCCTTCTCCAAAAATATCTATTTCAGCAGCGACAGGTTTTTTAAAGTAGTGTTGAAGCATAGTGAAAGTGAGAATCACTAATGCCAATTTAATAAAGTTCCTCTTATACATCTTTGATAAGTATTTTATCAAATTTACTTGTTCCAAATTTTAATTACAGCAGTCCAACTAAACTATTCTTTTATTGATTATGGAATCCGGCTATAACAGGCATATCAAAAGCTATGCAAATGGCTTCTTGTTTTGCTGGATCCAGATCTGCCCACCCTTCTAAACTTATATTACTTGTATGGATTGACAAGCAGTTGCATGATCAAAGTTTGAAATATACTACATGAATATAAAAATCAACCAAAGAATAAAAGAAAACAAATTAAACCTATTAGTACGCTTTCATTCAAATAGTGAACAGCTAATACCTCTTAGATGTTAGGCCACACTTAAATTTGGCATAAATGGATACACCAAAAGGCGTTCTGATGATGTTGTACAAAAACCTATCAGTTGTAATAAATTCCTGTGATGAGCTACACTTATCATCTCAACTTCACTTTGGAAACCTGCATCTACTCCTGGACTTTCAAAATTATTTAAACGCTTAACAGCAATCTTTGTATTATCTTGAAGCACTCCTTTATAAACTTTTCCAAATCCTCCCTGACCAAGGATATTTTTCTCATTGAAGTTGTCTGTCGCCAGCTGTATTTCGGGAAATGAATATCTTTTTAATTGAGCAAAAGTAATTCTTCCGTAAAATTCACCTGAGCACAAGGTAAGAAAGCTTTTAAAACATAATGTTAATAAATTAACAATTATGCAAACGAGTGTTTAACAAAATGTAACATTCAGTTTTTTCTTAGAGCATTACCTGTCAAATCTATGAGATAAATAATGAGGAAAGAAATTCAAATCAAATCCAGCTAAAACAATTACGTTAGGATTTTAATCATATCCACTGACATACTAAAAAAAGTGAATCAAATTACATGTGGGTGATGACATAGTACTAGTACATCCTTATTTATGGTACATCTTAGTTTGTGAGAGATAACTAAGATGGAGAGGGAGGAAAAGGAGGGGTATAGTTTGTGATAGGAAAAGACTAAACCCTAAACCCTAAACCCTAAACGTTTATAATAACAAAACCTTTGCCCATAAGAGTTTTAGATTTGATCACAGGAGTAGTTATGCTTGATATGGATAATGATGTACGTTGTTACCATTAGCAAGGAAAGGACGAGGTAAGGGATGGGGGTAGGTATGGGCAGTCCTGCAAACCAACCCTAAACTCCAAGTGTTAAGTCCTCTATTCTCTCTCTCTCTCTCTCTCTCTCTCGTTAGTCCCTAATATGTGAACTGGCAATACCTATTTATGTCTCTCTCTCACTCTCTCGGAAATCAATTTCTTTTCTCACTGTACCTGGAAACGAAGTTTGAAAGTCGATTCTGGTCCCCTCTAACAAAAGAATAAAGGGTATCCGTAAGTTCAGGCTGATTGGGATTTTTTGTTGGCTCATCAAGCCACATTACCTACACCTCAGCTAGTTAGGCAGTTGAGAAGAAGCTGGCCAAAATTGATTCCCAGTCAAATTACAGGCCAAAAAATGGCATTTCCTAAGATGTGGTCACAATTTGAAAAACAGATATAGTTGGTGCCTTATGTAATCATTAACTAGAAAATAGAAGTACAATTTTTTTTTCATCTCATCATACACTCAATGGCCTCTTTTCTGATGAGAGAAAATTTTGCTAAGTCCAATATCAGTTCGTAGTTGGACTAAGTTGAGCAAACTCCTCTAAATATCTTGTTGACTAGTCCAAATTTGTGAAATTGCTTTTTATAGTTTCACACAACAGTAATTATGCAAAAGGAGATCAAACTAAAATCTCTGATGACCTAAGGAAAAAAGATGTTATGCAAAGAGAGACCAACATAAGACTATGAAATGCATTATTTTTAGCATCAATCCATGGAAACACCTGAAATGCAACAAAAATATATGTATACTGAGTACTGACCCCCTATATGTTTATTTTGACTTGTTAAGCCATTCACTTTTTATATTTGAAACTAGTAAGCTAATTTTGGCACTTCAGCAGGAATGTGTAAATACAAACTAATGAATTATGTGAAAAACCATACATTTATCGAAAATTTCCTGACACTTCAGCAGGAAAGTGTAAATACAAACTAATGAATTATGTGAAAAACCATATATTTATCAAAAATTCCCTGCCATGGTAGTTCATGTACTGCCTCTCTCTCTCTCTCTCTCTCTCTCTCTCTCTCTCTCTCTCTCTCTCACACACACACACACACACACACTAAGGCAACAAAAAGATTCAAAAAAAATGACCCAACTACAAAATCTAAGCTCAAAAATACTTTTCTTTCTTTCTTCACTTGCCTATATCACCCCCAATTTCAAATTCAATTGAGAAATAAAATTTTGCTTTGAAATGTCAAAAAAAATGAACACATCAATTTGCAATTTTTCCTCTTTATCCACTATCAACCAGAAAAATAAGGAAAGATGAAGGTGGGATAATAGGTAGATAATGATGAGATCAAGAGCAGAGGGCTGGGGGTTCATTTATCTTCATCTCATGCTCATTTGTTTCGACTTAGCAGCAATATTTTACAAAAAACGGCTTTCTTTGCATGCCAGTATATATTGCTTCACACGCGTCATTGAGGCGTTGAAATAGGCTTCAATTTTCTTAAAAAGTAAAATTTGATGGGCTTAATAGATTTTTTTTAATTGAAATTCATGGCTTCTAGATACAATACTCATTTTTATGCATACCGTATCAACCAGTGGCTATCATGCAATTAGTTTATATATACTGAAAAGTAAGTCAAACCTGCAACCGACTCTTCTGGTTTGTGACCTTTGTGTCTACCCTTGCAAATGAAAAATAGTAAGCCTCCAAAAAGAAGGAGAATTATAAGTCCTCCAACAATTCCAACTATGCCAATCTTTGGCTTGTTTGAACCACCTGCAAATAGAGAGAAGGATGAGCATGAAATGCTCAAAGGAGAATTTCAATGTTTCGTAGTTCAATACAAAATAGCTAATACAATTACCCGAATCAGTTGTATCAGATTCACAGGGTTGCTGAGAATTTACACCGCAATTTAAGTGATTTCCAGTGAAACTGAAATAAGTGAGCCCAAATCTAAATTAAATGCCTATAATAAATGCCCCATACACAGAGATAATAGATAGGCAGAAAAAATATTCTCTCCATTTTATTTTTTTTTTTTGTCTTTTTAGAAAGTCATCAATTTACATTTTTAATTGTGATTTTGAATTTTCAAAACAATATTTATCCATTTTTTCTATTTTATTTTTATCGTATTTAATTAGAATATAATAGAAAAAAATGTTAAATAAATCATTTTGAATCTAAATAATAAGTGTTATAATGTGTAAAATCTTAAATGATAAATAAAAAAAAAAAACAAAGGGAGTATAAAAGTAATGAACAATTCAGAGGTGACATTGTGCAAGGTAAAAAAAAAAACGTGTAATTAATATCTTTACTATTGCTCATACTTGTATTTTGGAACTTGGAAAAAATGCTCAGGAATTTGACCGCTGAGATTATTGGAATCAAGCTGACTGCAAAGAAAATTTCAACCATGCCATCAGGGGATACAAATATTGGAGGAAGTTGTACATACATCTTGAATCATCTAGGCATCACAGTAAATATGTGAATTTATCACTTACATAATGATCAAATTTGGAAGACCAGAAAGTGATTCAGGCATTGCTCCAGTGAGATTGTTTTCACTCAATGCCCTGTTTGCACAATAAAAAAAATCACACTTCTACTGATGAACTTATGAAGACCACAGAGATATACTGCGAAGCTCAAAAATTAACATGTAGATGATTCACTTACAAAAATTGAAGTTTTTTAAGGTTGCCAAGTGAAGATGGTATTTCACCACTTAAACGATTATTTCCCAAATCTAAGCTTGATAATTTCGACAAATTTCCAAACTCTTTAGGTATTTCACCCGTTATGCCACTTCCTTTCAGTGTTCTGCAATTAATGCACCCAATATATGTTAGCATTGTACTTATGAACAACTTGCTTGAATAGCTTTTCCTAAAGGCAACCCAAAGGCAAGTAAGTAAATGCTCTGTGAAATATGAAAAAAGCCAACGACCAAAAGCATTTGTAAAAAAATAGTTCACCAAACAATATGAAATTCTGAAAATCTTCAAGTTGCATTGTGATAACAATTTGTATAACTGATGATAAAAATTCTTAAAACAGTCCTTAAAATTGAAAAATATCTCACAAAACCAAATGCATCAAGCATATAAAACCAAAAATTCAGACTATCAGCGGATTGTAGAAAGATACTGCATACATACAGTGCGGTAAGATTTGTCAGAAGCCCTATTTTAGGAGACAAGGTTCCAAAACAGTTCATGCCAGACAATTTTCTGCAAATAAGTGAAATTAGATAATCAAAAACCATAAAGGTAACAAGTTATGCAACTAAGTACATAATATTGCATGAATGTTGAATCATGTTATCAGTGTATCATCATGCAGCAAAGTCAGAAGAGGTAAAACTGCTTCAAAGGACTCACACTGAAGTGACATGATTACTAGGATCACAGATAATATTTTGCCAACTGCACGGATTCGCATGATGTGGATTCCAATCTCTTAATTGATCAGTAGGAACACCCAGCAAAACCTTCAATGCATATAGTGCATCTCCTGAAACCACAAATATGAAATGTTCACCATCTAATCAAAGCAACCGTCTCACATTTGTTTGATCAGCACTGAAAATGTAAACTTAATTTTGTTAAAGGACAGTGCAAAAACAACTACAGAAATCTAAAGACAAAAAAGGAGAATATCAATTAGTATGTTCTCAATTTCTCCTTATAAGGTCATCATATCCATCTAGTCATTAAGATCACATCCAATAGATAAGGGTGGGAGCTCAATCCGGATTCTCTATCTCATTTGGTATCTCATATTCTGTCCCGTACATTTCTTTGTGTCACATCAATTATAAAAAAATATTGATTGTCAAACCACTTTGAAAAAAAGTGATGTGTCGCACAGAGAAATGTATGGGACAGAAAATCTGGATTGATGGGAGCCTGGGAGGGGAAAGAAAAGACGCAATCACATTAGAAATGGTCAAACAATGAGCCACACACCAATGAAATTGGATTATAAGAGAGATAATAGTTAATGTATCTACCATATTAACTCAATTAAGCATCAACAGAATTTTAGTTAGGGTCCAGGGATCCTTCTCCTCCATTCAACTCTATTTAGGGCCATACACCATTCAACTTCCTAAATGCAGATTTTTGTCTTAAACATTATACGCTTTTGAAATATCATCCCCTAATCAAGTACTTAAGCAATTTTTACCTTAATTGCATGAAATTATTGATCATGGACCAAACTGCAATACTGTAAAGAGTTCAAGGTAAAAATAAAGTCATATGCTTTCAATTCTATTTAGGGCCATATGCCATTTCAATCCACATTTTAGATGTGTGTTTCCCCTTCTCCCATCCAACCACTCAAGTTGCATGCATTCTTATACCAACATGTCTCTGGGTCCATATTGGTCATACTATCTAAATTCTCAATTCAACTTGTCCTTGATGGGCACCTTAACCCTCCGCCAAAAATAGCTACCTGTTATCTAGACTGTCCTTATAGTTCCTCAGACCAACTTAAACATACTAATTTCTACAATGCTCATTTCATATTCTTTCCGGCTCAAAACCTACTCCATAGTTATTAAAGGTGCAACACACAATAAATTGCAGAGGACTCCTAGACTGTAAGAAATGCAAGGCACAGTCATGCCCATGAGAGAGATTTGGCACAAAATAAAAATGGAAGAAAATTGCAAGTTAAAGCTGAAAATAATCTAAATATGATTAATATTTAACCAAATTAACAAAAGTTAACAATCTTCAAAGAAATAATCTATAAAATTAACGATACAACCATCGAAAAGAATACAAAATGAACAGACTTGACCAAATACATCAAATCAATCTTCTCTATGTCTTGTTTTAACGACAGCATGAACACTCTAAAACACATTGCTATTTTTCGAAACTGTAAAAAAAGCAACTAGTATTTTACAATATTTTTTTGAGACACAGTTGCTATATTCTAACTCAAAAACTTGCAGTCTTTGCTTATCGAGCAAAGATGTTCTAGTACCTGGAAATTTTTCAATATTCCTTTTCAAAAAAAAAAAAATAACAATAGGGGAGTGGGGAGAGAGAGAGAGAGAGAGAGAGGATACAGAACAATGTAGGACAGAGATTCGAGGTTCATGGATGTTGGACGTAGGAATATTGGCGGTTGGTGATTCCAAAGGGCAGTGGCAGGATTCTAATGAATTTTTTGCAATGGCATTTCGGTGAGTTTCCAACATGTTGACGCCAGATTCTGGCATATAGGGAAATTTCAAGACTGGTCATGGCGGTCTTCGTTGATGAGAGAGCTTTCAAGTTTCAAGTGGTAGAGGCTTATGAAACGCTTCCCTTTTTTTTCGTGCACCTAAAAGAAGGTGCACACTTAAGCCATAAAGCGCCTTAAGCAAGTATGACTCACTCCCATGGTCTAGTCACAGTAACATAGTAATTCTTCTAGCCTAAGGATTTTATGTTCATATGACAATCTAATCATACTTCTTCACGTGAATTCTATGGCAGATGATCTCAGTACTGTGACACCACAACTGCATTACCAAAAGTGCTAGCCAAAGCAGTTCTTTATTAAACCCGATGTACCGAAAAAAATAAAAATGCAATTCTTAAAAATCATTAATCCACCAAGCCAAGGATAAGGGCATACAAAATAGAACGACTTTGACTAGTTGCAGGCCCATGATAAAATATTAACAAAACAGCTACACATTACAAATATGATAGTGGGCTTAATTGTGATACTTTTTGCAACAACAAGGGTCCATCATCCATATTTTAAGCCATGTCGAATTTAGATTCACTGGGACAGACAAAAATACCATTGCGGATTGTGCAATGTGGCATTCCCCTCTTTTTTATATGGACTATAGATAAGCAAATTCATAGCCCGAGGGCAATGTTTTAAATTGAAGTCACATTAGCAGTATCATAGTCAGGTTTTCAAAACCAAAGTATAACAGCTAAAACCTGCACTGCAGAAAATTTCTATACAAATTAGCTTTAAAAAAAGGGGGTGCATATGCATAATGATTTAACATGACAAATGGCATAAAGAAACAAGGTGTAAGAGAGAGATTGATAAAATTACCAGATTATTTTCTTAATCATGTCGAAATTACACATCAAAGTGAACAACACTAAAAGTAAGAACAGTCACTACTCTTAACATATCAGAAAAGGAACATTGAACCTTGCAAATCAGACAACACAAAAGAATACAAGCACGCCAAGAGCGCAAATCAAAAAACAAGTTCCATCTTTAATGACATCAACTCAAGTGATCAATGCATGGAAACAAATGAACCTGAAAAAAGATACGAGTGAAGTCCATCTGCAAGAAAAATTCTCTCTTGAATTAAGGAGAAGGGCGTCAAACAAAAATTTAAGGAGGGCAATAAGGACTTTTTAATATATATAAATATTATTTTTTTAATTCTTAAAATTAGGATCTCAAACTTGTAAAGAAGAGGGGGAAAACATGCTTCAAGCATACCCTTTTTTAGCATGTATTTTTCAAATTCACCCTCAAACAAATTCTCATCCACGTTCCGACATAATTTGCAGTGTGCATGAGATAAATAAAGAAAGGGATAAATTAGAATTTTGATATTGTTGTTTAGCTTTCATAGCACATTGATTTTTAATATTTTTTGAAATATAATTTTGACCATAACGTTCTTAAAACTTATAATTCCGATCCTTTTGACCGTTGATTTCTGTTTCTGGCCCCATAAAAATTAAAAAATAATTAAAAAATTATAATTTAGTCTCTAAAATTTTATTTATTTAAAATTAAAAAAATATTATTTTTAATTTAAAATTACTTTTATTAAATTAAAATAATTAATTTTTATTTAACTATACTTTTCTAAAATTAAAATAAATAAAATTATTTTTTAATTATTTAATATATTTT
>CANXYC010328420.1:0-21863 GCA_948193065.1 Aleurites moluccanus | reverse complement strand
GGCATACTGTGCAGCTGAATATGTAGTCTTTACTTCTAAGAAGTGAGCTGACTTCGTCAATCTGTCCACTATCACCTATACTGAGTCATACCCTCTTTGTGTTCTAGGCAAACCTACAACAAAGTCCATTGTCACTTGATCCCATTTCCACTTGGGTAACTGGATCTCTTGAAGCAAACCTAAAGGTCTCTGATGTTCAAATTTCACCTGTTGACAAGCTAAACACTTTGAAACAAACTGTGCTGCATCGCCCTTCATGTTTGGCCACCAATAAAATTCTTTTAAGTCGTGGTACATCGTGGTCACTCCAGGATGAACTGTGTAAGGAGAGTAATGAATCTCCTTCATTATCTGCTCTCTGTACCCTTTGACATCAGGAACACACAATTGCCCCTTACATTTTAATACATCTCCCTCAAACGAAAAGTCAGGAGCTTTACCACTCTGGACCAAGTCTCTGATCTTCATACACTGTGGATCCTCTCTCTGGGAGTTCTTTATCTCATCAATCAATAATGACTTCACTTGGAATTGAGCTATCAATACTGTTTCCTGCCCCTGTAACTCCAAGTCTAAAGTCAAACCATCATCCTTTAACTCCCGCAATTCCCGCACCAGTGGTCTCTCTATAGCAGTCATATGGGACAAACTTCCCATTGATTTTCTACTCAGGGCATCTGCTACCACATTTGCTTTCCCAGGGTGATACAAGATCTGGCAGTCATAGTCTTTCAACAGCTCAACCCATCGCCTTTGCCTTAAATTCAGTTCCTTCTGCTGCAGGATGTATTGAAGGCTCTTGTGATCAATATAAATCTCACATCTGACTCCATATAAGTAATGCCTCCATATCTTTAAAGCAAATATCACAGCTGCCATTTCTAAATCATGAGTATGATAGTTCACCTCATGTTTCTTCAACTGCAGGGAAGCATATGCAATGAATTTCCTATCCTGCATCAATACACACCCTAAGCCAATCCTCGAAGCATCGCAGTATATAGCAAAACTGCCTACCTCGGTAGGAAGTATCAACAATGGTGCAGTGGTCAAACAGGTCTTAAGAGTTTGGAAACTCTTTTCACATTGATCATTCCACTGGAACTTCACCTATTTCTGGGTCAACTTTGTCATTGGAGCAGCAATTTTGGAAAAATCTTTAACAAACCGGCGATAGTACCCTGCCATACCCAGAAAACTCTGGATCTCTGTAACTGTGGTAGGACGTGGCCAGTTAGCAACTACTTCTACCTTCTGTGGATCCACCTTGATACCATCTCTACTAACAGCATGCCCTAGGAATATCACCTCTGTCAGCCAGAATTCACATTTTGAAAATTTTATATACAGCTGATGGTCTCTCAATAACTGTAATGTGATTCTGAGGTGTTCCTCATGCTCCTCTCTGCTTCTGGAGTACACCAATATGTCATCAATAAAGACAATAATAAACTTATCAAGGAATGGTCTGAATGGTAAAGCTCATCAAAATTTGGTACACATATGCGCTTCCCACGCTTCAGTACCCCATCCTCTACTGTAAACTCTGTCATTTTCCCATTATGTACCTCTCCCTTGAGATTCAGTAGATAAGGATCCCTATCCTGAGCCACTTTAATATCATCAAGTAACATTGACTTCACCCGAAATTGGGCTATTAGAGCCTGGTTCCGATCCTAGGATCTCTACTCCAACTCCACTCCCAAATCTGCTAACTCTCTCATCTCTCGGATCAGTGGTCTCCTGCCAACTATGATATGAACTAGACTGCCCATCGATTTTCTACTCAATGCATTAGCATCTACATTGGCCTTACCCGGGTGATAAAGGATCTCACAGTCATATTCCTTTAATAGCTCCACCCATCTATGATGTCGAAGATTCAGATCCTTCTGCTGAAATATATACTGTAAACTCTTATGATCAGTATATATCGCACATTTTGATCCATACAAGTAATGTCTCCAAATCTTCAAGGCAAATATAATAGCTGCCATCTCTAAATCATGTGTCGGATAATTTGCTTCATGCTTCTTTAACTAACGGGAAGCATAAGTAATTACCTTACCAATCTGCATCAATACACAACCCAGACCAATCTGAGAAGCAACACAATACACAGTGAATTTCTCCCCCTCTACTGGCAATGCCAACATAGGAGCACTGGTGAGGCAATACTTCAAAGTCTGAAAGTTGCGATCACACTCATCAATCCATAAGTAACGCTCTTGTTTCCGCATCAATCTAGTCAATGGAGCTGCAATCCTGGAGAAATCCTTCACAAACCTCCTGTAATATCCTGCCATACCCAGAAAACTGCGAACCTCTATAACACTAGTAGGCTGAGGTCAATTAGCAACCACTTCTATCTTCTAAGGATCTACCATAATATCATCCTTGCATATCACATGCCCAAGGAAACACACTTCGGTCAGCCAGAACTGACATTTAGATTACTTAGCATACAACCGATGCTCCCGAAGTGTTTGCAAAACAATCCTCAGATGCTCCACATGCTCCTCCTCACTCTTAGAATAGATAAGTATGTCATCAATGAATACAATGACAAACTTATCCAAATATGACTTGAACACCCTGTTCATTAGATCCATGAAAGCAGCTGGTGCATTGGTCAACCCGAATGGCAACACCAAGAACTTGTAATGTCCATACCGGGTTCTGAAAGCAGTCATAGGTACATCACCCTTCCTAATCTTCAACTGGCAATACCCAGACCTCAGATCAATCTTCAAAAAATGGCTGACACCTTGCAGCTGATCAAACAAGTCATCTATCTGAGGCAATAGATACTTGTTCCTCACTGTGACTTTGTACAGCTGCCTATAGTCTATACACATCCTCAAAGAGCCATCTTTCTTCCTTACAAACAATACCGGTGCACCCCAAAGAGAACTACTTGGTCTGATGAACCCTCTATCCAATAGCTCCTATAACTGCACCTTCAATTCCTTCAGTTCAACTGGAGCCATTATGTATGGTGGAATAGATATAGGGTTAATGCCTGCATGCACCTCAATCTCAAACTCAATCTCCCTGTCAGGGGGCAATCTTGGCAGCTCCTCAGGAAATACATCAGGAAACTCATAAACTACCGGTATCTGATCCATCTGTATAGAAGACTTTTGTATATCTATTACATATGCCAAATATGTTGAACAACCTTTCCTAATCATCCTCCTAGCCTAGATAGCAGAAACCAGATTAACCCAAAACTCCTGAATATCATCCTGAAACTTAAACTCTGGCTGCCCCTCAGGCTAGAACCTAACCTTTTTTCGATAACAGTCAATAACCGCTCAGTGCCTCGTAAGCCAATCCATAACCAAATAACATTTAACTCTAATACAGGCAACTCAATCAAATCAGCACACAAGATGTTATCATCAATCTCAATCACATAGTCAGGATAATAATAATCCACATCAATACTAACACCCATAGGAGTAGCAATCATCAAAGGCACATCTAATAATCTCCTTTCCTTATTCAATTTAGGAGCAAAGTGAGGTGACACAAAGGAGTGAGTAGCACCCGAATCAAATAAAGCATATGCAATCTCATTCTAAATCAAGATAGTACCTGTAACCACATTGTCTACTCTCTGGGACTCCTGGGTGTTGACTGCAAACACTTTGCCCTGACCCCTATTAGCTGGAGACTAACTACCACTAGGAGCCTGTCCTTCCCTACCTCTGCCTCTGCCTGATGCCTCTCTACCCACATTCTGACTCGTCTGTACTATCGACTGAAAGACCGTAACAGATGGTTGCTGATTAGCCCTCAATGGACATCTGTTAACATAGTGGCTCTGCTGGTCACACCTTAAACAAGCACCAGTTTGTCTCCAACACTCCCTTTCATATCTCCGTCCACAAAACCCACAACTATGAATGATGGGTGTCTATGCAACTGGTCTCGAAGAACCCTGAGAATAGGTAGGTACTGACTGAGCCACTGGCGGTCCCCTAGTCTGAATCCTCCTCCTCTAACTACTAGCTGTAGATCTCTGATCAAATTGTGGCACTGGCTCTGCCTGCCTATGCTGGGAGCTGCTCTCCCTCTCCTAATTTGAGATCCTGGACCCCCTTTCCTCTTCTAGTCCCTCTTTGCCCCCTCTGCCTTATACTTCTCTTCCATCTGTGTAGCCTTATCAATCACTGTCGTTAAAGAAGTAAACTCAGTAGCTAGCAGAGCATTATGTAATGCAGCATGAAGACCCCTCTGAAACCTACTAATCAGATCAGCCCCTATAGGAATGATATGAGTAGCATACCTACACAACCTGATAAACTCCTCTGCATACTCCTCAACAAATCTGTCACCCTGCTCTAACTACTCAAATCTAATCAGGTTATGGGTCTTCACCCCCTCAGTGATAAACTCATCAATAAGCCCCTGTCGAAACTCAATCCAGGTAGGTGGGTGCTCACCATATAACCTGGACTCCATCCTCCTAGAAATCCAGGTTCATGCCTTACCCTTCATTAATAGCCCAACCAACTCCACTGCTCTCAACTCAGAACATGGTAGTCTCCTCACTACCTTCTCCACCTCTTCTAAGAAATCCACAGGGTCACTACCTCTGTCTCCCCTGAACTCAGGAAAGTTTAACTTTAGAAAGCTAAACATCGATATACCACCCTCCTCTATCACTCTACGACCTCCCTGTACAGCAGGCTCCATCTGAACCCCTACAGGCTGCACAGGAGACGATGCTACTGGAACTGCCTCTGGTACCACAGGTGGAGGCATTACTGCTGGAGCTAGTGGTGGAGGTACATGCTGACGCTCCTATCTCAAATCAGCCATCTCTCTCCGTAACTCCATCAATCCCATCATCATTTCCACTCTCTAGGGGTCCTCTCTGTATCCTATGAAGTCTGTCGGGATCTAGACGGACCCTCTAAAACTGCAATCTCCCTCACCAAAGACTCATTAGAGGCAACCTTTGCCTCATGGGTATCTCTATCCCTATCGTCGGACATCTCTGTAATCTGTTGGGAAAAATGGAAACATACTTAGAATATGATACAAACACAGAATAATAACATATAACAGACGATAATAACAAAAGACGTCAAAGGAAATCCTATGCTCCATGTATACTTAATTCAACCCCATACTGTACTTAATCACTATTCCTCTGTAATTCGGGTACTATTCATCTATAACCTATACTTTGGTGTCTGTAACCTAGAGCTCTGATACCACCTCTGTCATGACCCATTTTCAAATCGTGATGGTCCTAGGGCACAGGAGATACCAATGGCGACCAGCACCCGTAGAACCCAGTATCACATGCACAATCTATAAACCACAATATATTATCCATTTTAGTTAGTTACCATCCATTTTGTTATTCTATAATTCATTTTGTAATTTACTACAATTGGCTGTAATAATCAATATATCATATCATATAATCATCATATAACTCATAATATCATCACAACATATATACATGTTCATTTCCTAGCTAACCCACACATACCCCATGGAGCAGCTAGATTATGAACAGCAAAATAATAATACAAAATCAGAATATATACATTAGAACTGCTAGCAGAAATCCTCGGATGACAGACGACAGGATTCTGTAATCTACTCCTCTCCAGAAATGGGTAAACAAAGAAATGGTGAGTATATAAGATACTCAGTGAATCTATATGCATCAACAAATAAACAACAGGTAACAATGGGTCAATGATACTAATAGGTCAGATAACAGTGTATAGAATCAGTAATAGGTTACATTGTAGCCAAAGAATAAAGTATAGGGTCGGTATCATATGGAAAGATAGATAGAGGGATGGACTATATAGAATCATACAATCTCCAGTAATCAATATGGACTATATGCGAACATATAATCTCCAATAGCATATCAATATCAATGAGCATAAGACTGATCAGGTCATATGGCCAGGACCATAACCCCTCCTAGCTAGGGCACCAATAGTACAATGTGCACATCGCCGACAGTATTTTTCCATTACCCTGTCGGGTCGGTAGTTCTGTCACGCCACATTAGGATTAATATAAGGGAACAATATATTAATGGATACCATTATGCAACAATGGCATCCTTCATATCAATAAGCTCAATATCAATCAATCAATTATCAGTAGGATCTATGGCAATGTAACAGGTGACATACAAACAATGGTACATGGTTTGGTAATCAATAAAGACATGGAACAAAAGTTGGATCGACGAAGGAAATCGGTAGGCCAATTTGTATACCAACGTCACTAGCGACAATGGCATTCAAATGGTAGGCCTATGGAATGCAAACAATAGGCCAAAGACAAAATGAACTAGGCATTTCATCAAACACTTGGTGGGCATACAATGGCAAGCCAATAGGTTAGGTTAGGGTGCAAATTTGACTTGCCCAACTCAACCAACAATAAGCCACATTTGCAATTATACAATAGGCATCAAAGAAACAATATTAAAAAACATCAAAAGGGCTCAAATTGGCTATGGAAATCAAGGCTATGGAAATCAAGGCAAAAATCAAACAAAATATAGCAATGTGAATAGTGTATAGCATTCGGCCAAGAACCATTTTTCACCATAGGTTTCCAATGTTCAATTTAAAGCATTTGGCATGTTATTAGATGCATATTAGACTCACCTAAGCTTCCAAATAGCTTTGGAAAGCGAATTCCTCCAAATGAGCCAAATAGAACAATTTGATCACAACTTGTTTTCTACAACAATTAATCACTAATTAGTTGTCTATCAACCACCAATTGCTATATTCTAACATCAATTAACATTAATTAGCACTAGTTGACATATCTAAGATGAACAACTACCATTAGGTTAGGATATTTGGACATTTCCATCAATTTGCATCAATTGATGCAATCTAACACCATACCTATCAAATTCAACCTAAATATCATATAACTAAACCATTAAATTGAACAAACAACTTCCTTACCTCAAGATGAAGAAATGGCCGGATCCTTCCCTTCAATGTTCCTTGATTTCCTTTAGCTTTTCAATCAAATTGATGGTGGAGAATGGTTAATCTAGGCTTATACTTAAGTTTTTTATCAAATTTCTTTAAGAAAATTGGTTGGAAGATGAAGAAATGGGTGGGATGGAGGATGAAGATGGTTCGGCCACCATAGCAAAGGAAGAATAAGATGATGGAAATAGTTCTAAGTCAAGAATATATATTAAAATCATATGAAAAATTACAACTTAATCTCCGAACTTTCATATATTACACTTTGATCCCAAATTGTTCTGTAATTTATTCTGTCAATTCTGTCAGGATTTGGATTTCAAAGTAGGGAATCAATAGACTTATTTTAATTAATACTTATTTATAAAAATGGTATCAGAGTCATTCTGTAACTCCGACGGACCAATTTTCACTATTCACCTTAAAGTTCTATTTATTTACGATTTTGCCATTGGTTACTTTTTCAGTGTTCCTAAATGTTTTTCACTTCTTTATTTTTACCAAAATTACACATGCATTATGTTGATCTTTTACCCCCTGGTCAACTTCAGAAATTCTTCTGTTGACCGGACTGCTAATTTCTCGACAGTGTTTCCAACACAGCCGCTTTTCGGAAAAGTAAGTAGTTCGCTTTCTAACTGTGTCTCTAAAATTATTTCCCATCATTTCAAGACTAATAAACTACATACTAAGAACTAAATCATGCATGTGAGTTATAACTTTCTAGGGGCATTACAGGCTCCCCTATTAAATTGATTAGTACTCCCAGTAGTCTTAGTTGTATTTCCACCTACATGATTCACAACAAGATTTCCAGCAGTATTATTACTAGTAGGATTAAAGGAATTATCAAAACTGCTCCTTCGACGCTCCTGCTTCTTGACCACAAGGGCCCTTTGGTGTGCAACAAAAACAAAGACAACATCAAACATATTGACGGTGTCCTGAATCTGAACCCACAGTCCCCCAATATATCGAGCCACCAACTGATCTTCTGTTTCATGAATCTCATTCCTAGCAATTAATTGGTAAAATTCAGTGGTGTAATCATCCACTGATTTGGTTCCCTGCCTCAGATTATGTAACCGCTGGTACATTATTCTCTGAAAATTATAAGGCAAAAATGTAGCCCACAGGTGTTTCTTCATCTTCTCCTAGGAGGTTATCTTCAATTTTTCCATCCTCTCACATGACAGTTTCGATTGCTGCCACCAGGCCGATTCTCGACCTCACAATCTAGTTGCTATCAAGGACACATGTTTATTTTCAGGCACTTCTTTAAACTCAAACACCTCATCCACAGTAGCTAGCCAATCCAGAAATTCCTCATGTGCAAGGCTACCATGAAACTCAGGAATTTTAGTTCGCATCCCAGTCTCCCAATGCCTCCTATCATCGTCTTTCTCAACAAGTCTATGACTTCTGCAAGGTGCCTCATCAACGTACTCCTCTTCTGTACTCATATCGTCCTCATCACTGCCTGGATCACCATGACGATTTTGCTAATGATTTTGTCGCCCCTGATTGGCCCTATGATGGGTCTCCATCAAGGCTTCCATTATGCTAGTGATCTACCCTATCGTCTATTCAAATCGCTCCTCCATTCACGCCACCCTCTGTTCTAGGTCACGCTCATTCCCATCATCAGGATGTTGCTGTTGTTGTTGTGCTCATCGTGGAGGCATGCTCCGATACCAACTGATACAGCGAAATATCAATAGAAACATAAACCTATTATAAATCATTGATTCATGTGCGAATACAAGAAAATAATCTTCTATAACTTATTGATTTTAAAAATACCAGGAAATAGGTATCAATTTCGTTGATCTCTAAGAAATGCCGAAACTATAAGAAAAGGTTTTTTTTATTCAATTATTCAAATTTATCTTTTACAAGGCAAAACGCTGATATTTATATGCTAAAAGAAAATAAAACCCTAATGGGCTAAAGGGCTACGCCCCAAAGTAAGCAAAAACAAAACAGTTCTCAAAATAAGCAAAAATGCGCACAAAAACTTCAAAGGCTCCGTTCGTGCATTAAACAGTTGAATTTAGGGTCAAAACTGGGTCATGCTCGATTCCCCTTGCATTGTTCTAGATATCTAAAGGAGCTTGGAAATGAGCACTCATGGGCCCCGTGGTTCATCCTGCACTGAAAGTTATAGCCTTTCAAAGGTGACCTGCGCGAAAGGCCCTATCTCGCTTCTCCAAAAACTATAAGGCCCGCTCTTCTATCTGTTGGCTGCATCACATATAAATTCCAATAATTAATATAAGGTATTAGACATGTTATTTGATGCATATAAGACTCACCTAAGCCTTCCAAATATTTTGAAAAATTGATTTCTACCACAATTCTTTAATGGAGGCAATAGGCACAACTTTGATAAATATTGAATTCTGCACCAAATTAACCATCAATTAGTTACCTATTAACCTCGAATTGACATATTTTAACATCAATTAACATTAACTAATACTAAATCATCAAACTCATTCAAACAACTTCAAATAGGTTAAGCCATTTAGGGTTTTCTATTAAAATGCATTAATTAAAATAATCTAACCTAAAACCCATTCAATTCAACCTCAAATTCATTTAAATGAACTATAAATTCAAACAAAACACATCCTTACCTCAAGGTGATGTTCTTGTCGAAATCTCCCTTCCAATTATCCTTGATTTCCTTTATGATTCCAAGCAATTTAAAGATGTAGAATGGTAGAACTAGATTGATTTGTTAGTTTTCTATCAATTTCTCTTAAGAAAATTGAAGAAAAATTGATGAAGAATTGAGAATGGAGGTTTGGCCACTTGAAGAAGAAGAAGAAGAAGATGAACAAAATGGCTAAGTGTTGGCTTTTATACTAAAATCAATTGGCAAATTTCATTTTAGTTCTTAAACTTATAAGTAATTAGGTTTTGACCCAACTTCTTCTGTAATTTATTCTATCAATTCTGTCAGGATTTGAATTTCAATATGGGGAGTCAATAAGGTTATTTTAATTTATATTTAAAATTATTTCAGTCATTTTGTAATTCCAATGGACCAATTTTCACTATTTACCTTAAAGTTCCTTTTTTTTATAATTTTGCCATTGGTTACTTTTTCAGTGTTCCTAAATATTTTTCACTTCTTTTTACCAAAATTACACATGTATTATAGTGATTTTTTACCTCCTGGTCAAATTCAGAAATTTTTCTGTTGACCGGACTGCTAATTTCTCGGCAATATTCCCGACACTGCCGTTTTCTGAAAAAGTAAGTAGTTCGCTTTCTAACTGTGTCTCTAAAATTATTTCCCATCAATTCAATGCCTTTAAACCACATACTGAGAATTAAATCATACATATAAATTATAACTTCCTAGGGTATTATAATTTGATGGTTTATATCTTAGGAACTGTATAAATTTATATGGTAATTCTACCTCTCATCTGTGAGATTTTTGAGCCTTTAATTCTTTTTTAGTTGAATACCATCATATTAATTATTATTCTAGAACTTATTTATAAATATTTGTTGAGACCATATAAATGTAGTATTTTAAAGTATGAAAATGAAGAAGATAACTTAGGTTAATTTTTTTTTTTACTTAAAAAGACCAACCTTTTGAATTCCATTAGATAACTCCTCTGAGTCTTAAAATATATATTCTTTGTTTAATAATACTTCTATTATGAAGTAGCTTTATAAATGTTATCTTTCACATATTTTGTAGGTTTAAGAGCATTTTGATTATAAATTGAATATGAGAGTGTTGAATGATTTTTAAAGTTATAAGGAATATAATGTACAAATGATGTATTTTGGTACTTATACTTTGATATTATAAAGAATTGACTTATCATTGCAACAGAAAAGGAAAAAAAAAAAGTAAAAGTAAAGAAAACAGTTAAAAAATTAAAAAAAAAAAAAAAAAAAAAAAAAGCACAAGTATTGAATTAAGATATAAATATAGGAATGATAATAAAAGGATAGTGGATATTCTTTGAAAGAATGGGTTAAATGATGAGTGAGCTATTATTTTATGTGTTTATTATTGTTCTTGAATATTTTTACTCATTAAAATTATATTTATTACCCTTTTATCTTAGTTCCATTATAACCTTTGAAAAAAAAATTGATTTATACTTTGAATTGTGATTTAGTGGTGAAAATTATATGAGCAAATAAACTTATAGACATAACATTGCATGTTCTAGTTTGAGTGCTTTAAATTTAAACTTTAAACACTTAGAGGATTTTTTTTATTCATCATATTAGAACATTATTTTCAAGGTTATATTTCTTTTATATATATTTTTAAATTTATAAATTATTATTGTAACACCTTATAATTTACCCATAAAATTAATGTGCACGTAGTTAAGAATTTTTATTTTTATTTTTAAGAAAAATGAATTAACCAAAAGAAAGTTTCAATTAAGAAAGTCAATTTACCAAATTAATTGGACCAAAATTAAATGAGATTAGAGCTAGTGTAGGAAAATTGAATTGAATATTTACAGGAGTCTAAAGTAGTGAGAATTAAAATTTAAAGATTAGAAATGGATTAGAAATTAAGAAATTTATGATTCTAATTATAGTCAAAATGTGAGACCCATTTAAAATTATTTTAAATTCAATTTTTAATAACTAAAAAATTAACAAAAAATATCCCTAAAACCCTTTAATATGGCCGGCCCACTTGGTAAATTTTTCACCAAATAATTTCAGACAATTTCTATTTTGTTAATTCTTTGATTTTCTAGTTTGAACACTTGTAAATTCCTCCAAATTTTATATTTTCCTTCTATTTCCTTTTCTACAAAATCTCTTATTGGTCAATTTATATTAGATAAATAATAAAAAAAATAAAAAGCCAACATTTTCTTCTTCCCTTTTCTAGTTATGGAACTTTAAGTTGAAAGTGTGATAGAAGTGATGGAAGTTTAAGTTGGAGCAACTTTCATCTTTATGATTAAATTCCATTCCTAATGTTTAATTTCACTTTTATGATGTTTATTTGAGATATTGATGATTAATTAGTTGATAGGAGATGAAATTTTTACATACCATGAATTAGGAGTTAGGGTTTGAAGTTGTGAAAATCTAAATTTGAATATAGTGTTCCATAATTCAATTTAATGGAGTTAAAGTCTTTATTATATGTAATTAGTGTATAATTAATAATTTAGTGATTTAATTAGAGAATAGAATCATACATTTATAGAATTGGATTAGATTATGTCAAAACCTAGAAATTTGGAATCAAAGGGGTTTTCAAAATTGACTTTAAAATTGTTCAATTTAATGATGAATTAGTGCTAAAATAAAATCAATTTGTGTTTATAGCTTCTACAGACAAAGAAAATGAAGATGAAGTGGATGATCAATATTTTTGTCTTTGTTAAGTGAAGAATTGGTGAATTTTGCATTCGTGGTAACTAAGATGAGTAATATATATGTCATTTGCTTGTAATTGAATTCAATTGAAATTGTTAATGTTTTCTTGCTTAATACCTTATTGGTCGAACCATCATATAGCTTCTATTGCTTCTAATTGCTTATTAAACACTTTGATATGTTCATTGAGAATTGTTGACAAGTTTGCTTGATTGAAATTCATAACACTTTGGAATATTCTTTCCTTGAATTTATTGATAAGTGAACATTGGACCATTCATTGATTGAAAATGTGATTCTTTAATTGTGGCTAACCTTGAAATAGCTAATGACAGGCCTACTCATCTAATGGAGTAGAATAATAATTTAATCAGGTATTATGTATAATGAGACTTTTAACAGTGGACCCTAGCTAAGAGGGGGTTATAGTCCTAGCCATACGGTCTAATTAATTATATGAGTGATATGGAAAGCATGCTACTGGACTATAGCCTCTGTTATTATACAGTGGATTTTGCACATCTGTCATTGTTGTGAAACCATTCATTGTTCATTTATATCCTCTTTGTTATCTTATTCTTTAATGTTATTTGATACATTACTTTCACTTTCCTTATGAGCTAACCTTTTTATCTTTATCCTCACAAGTCTGGGATATTTTATCTCACTATTTTTGTGGTTACTGTTTTTCATGAGCATTGTAAATAAAGGTGATTCCATCTTTCCTTCCTCCAGATTGGAACCTGCTATATCTATGTAATGGTTCTATTTAAAGTTCTTTTGTGTCTTAGAGCTCCATGGTCATTAGAAGAACTATAATACTATTTTGGTTATGTAACTATTAGATTATTAACTAAATGAATTGATATGTTCATGTATTTTGTATATTATCATTGTTTATATATTGAAGTATTTTGTATGTTATTTGAAGTATTGAAGTTGAAGCTATAAGGGGGACACTTAGGAGTTTCATTTCTTCTGTAGATTGTGTTAAAATTGATAATGACATTTATGTCTTGAGAATTAACTTCAATTTTCAAAGGAAACTCTAGTGAATTTTTTGTAAATTATTAGGATACGGGTTTTTATGGGTTTAGGTAGCCTTAAACTTTCTTGTACCCTATGACTGTCACATTCTTGAAGTGAGGCATGTGACAGTTATAATACATAAGTACTTGATATTTTGCTTGTTTTATATTTTGTATCTTAATTAATTCTTGAAATCTTTGGAACTGGGTCTGTTTTTAATAAAGTTTGCTTGAGGACAAGGAAAGGTTTAAGTGTTGGGGAATTGTTTGTCACATATTTGTCCTCATTTATTTATATTTAGTTGCTTTTATTCAAGTTTTTATTAAGTTTTACCTATTTTTACTTAATGTTTTAATAAAATGTGCTTAATGATCAAATTGTAAGAAGATTTGTGTTTTGATCTCTTTTGTAGGAGTTTTTGAACAAAAACTAAGCAATCCAAATCATGATGGAAGTTAATATAAGCATGGAAGATAAATTAAAGCTACAAGGAACCACCACACCTACATTCAAGAGCACCATAGGCGTGGGAGTGAAACCAAAAATTGGAAAATCACACAAAGACACCACGAGCAAATTCCCATGGGCATGGCCAAAGTCCTATAGGTATGGCCACCTTCCCCATCAAACCTCATATGGGCGTGGTCTTCTATTCAACAACTCCCATGGGCGTGTTGGCCTAAAATGCATGCACTATGATGTGTTCCTTTCAAAGCTTAGTCATTGCACCTCCGGTACAAATCAAGATAGGTCACTTAAATTAAAAGGCACAACTAAAAGAATTTAAAATGCAAAATATGGTAAGTCGAGAAGATTTGACTTAATCTCAAAATTAAAGGAGCATATCATGCAGAAAATTCTTTAAAAAGAGGGAGACACAAAACACAAAAGGGGGAATCATAGAGGCAATTTGGGACTGATCATAAGCAATAGGAATTAGGGTTTCTAGAATTTATTGTTACCTAGAAATTGTAACACCCTAGAGTTTTGATAAAGTTACTAGACAATTCTTTAAAATATCAGTCTGATAACACCGGAAATAATTATTCAGTCTGAAGAGTTAGAACAATACCAAATATAAAGTTATTTAATACATACCAATGGGTAATAAAAGAACTAAAATAATGTTATTTATTGGAAAAAATAAAAAATAAAAAAGTGATATGGAAGATGGGAAATCAATAGAATTGCAAAACCGTAAATAAGTGCAACTTTAGGGGTATTTTTGGAAACCCGCTGTCTAAAACTCAGAATCGGATCCAGATTAATTTTAAATGATAGAACAGCCCAAAAAGTCTTTTCACTCCCCACATTGATATTTGATTCTAAATAGAAATAATAAAATTAATTACAGAAAGTTACCGGGTAAAAGTATAAATAAGAAAAGTTTGAGGACTAATGTGCAAATGTCCTAAACTTTGGCATATAAATATCAGTTCTTAGATTTTTCTTCACCATTTCATCTTCTCCTTCTCCTTCTTATCCTTGGCCCAACCACCAAAGCACTAAACGCTTCCATTTTTCATGCAAATTTCAAAGAAAAACCATTGAAAAACTTAAATCCAACCTATTTCCATCAAAATTTCACCAAGGCAATAAAGAAAAATTGAGAATCTACATCAAGGAATTTCGGCCCACACACCTATCTAAGGTAACTTGAAGTTTTCTTTCATTTTATGGTTTAGATAGATGATTTAGATGATAAATAACATACTTTTAACAACCAATTGCATCAATTTGCACCCATTGATGGGAATTCCCAATTTGAAACCCTAATTTGATTATGTCAATTACCAATTCTTAAATTAGTAATATATGATTTTTAATTTAGTTAGAATAAATCTTATTATCATCATTGGAAGCTAAATAGATGATTGATTTGGTGTAGAATCAAACTTTGAGGTAAAGTATTCATATTGCCTCTTATAAAGAAATTTGGAATTCAAGGTAGAATTCTTACTATTTAAGGGTTTAGGTGAGTTCAATATGATCTATTTTACATATATAAAGTGTTAAAATGAATAATGAAATTGGATTGTGAAAAGCCCTCCATGGTCGAATCCAACTATGAACTTTGACTTTGAAATTTTGTTTGTTTTACCTTGATTTTAATCCCTAAATTATTGTTCATTGTGATATTTGAGTTATTGGTTGAATTGTCCCCATTGTGAACCTTTGAATTGATATTTGGGCAATGCCAAATTTTCACTAAAACCATACTTAAATATTAATTAAAGTTGCACACCAACTGTTTGATGAAATGTCTAAACCAAAATTTCTTCATTTGCTACAATAGCAAATGCCAATGTCGCCAGCAATATTGGCTAGCCAATGGCACCAGCATAAATGATATTGGATGACTTTGATAATAATGAACTTATACCTATTTATTGCAACCATTGTGACACCTATTATTGTTAACTATTACTCTTGCTTGTTTTCTTATTTGGGGAAATTAACATTCCCTATAATCCATTCACAATTGTCTACATCGCTTGCTCTCAATGCTCTTTAGCTCTCATTCTCATTACTGCTTTCATTTAAATTTTCCTACAATTTACCTTTTATGCAATCACACCAACCAACCTTGATTAGAATGTTTAGGATTATGTTTTCTTTTTAATTTAAATCGTGATAGCTTTTAATTGTAACAACCTCGAGCAGTCTTTCTTAGTAAAGAATGGCTTATGATTGATTAATTAATTAATTGTATGATGGATATAGAATTGTTTGTGTACATGATACAAGTTTAATACTGATAGCATAAATTCTATGGGTATTTGGTGGTCTTAATCCTATACATATCTTAGGACCGTCACATTTTTGGAGTTGGAGTGTGACATTAATTTATAGGTCAAATGTATACCTATTGAATATATGACCTTTACATGTACACTATTAGTTTTTAAATCAAATCATATGAAACATCATTTCTTAAGGTTGGTTTAGTATATATGCATACCCAAGAGAAAAACATGTTCCAAATCTTTACCTGGAGAAAGAGAGAAGAAAAAAACAAAAGTATAGTAGCACAAATAAAAAAAGATTAAGCTAAAAAATGAAAAAAAAAAAAGATAAATTATTATTTAGTCTTTAAAATTTAATATAATTAATAATTTTATCCTTTTATTTTGAGAAACTAATTAGTTAATCATTAATGTTTGATTTAATCAGATTATAATTTTAGTAATAAAAAGAAAAAAAAAATTTAATATATTATAATATATTTTGATTCTCAATTTATCCTTACTTGAATCAAACCCAATTTTCCAATCTTCTCCGTATCTCTAACCTAAGGATCAAATCTTCCACCCACCATAGCCGCTCCCATTCATCAATGGTTTACTCTACAGGGCACCAAACTTACGGCCAAAAGAAATTTGTAGAAAAGAAAGAGATGGAAAGAGCTCACCCACCTCTAATATTTTTCTTCGCAGGTCGCTCAATATGATTCATGGCCTTAATTATAGCAATGTCCAATTCCTGATAAAATTATAAAAAATAAAGATACAAATGGTGAACAAAATAAAGACCAAACTTGCATCAACGTTAGACACGAAATGGATAATTGTTTCCTAACTAAGCACACCTTGTTTTCACTGTTGACTTTGGCCAATGAAACAGTGGTGGTGTCCTCAAGGGCCCCAAGTGCTTTCCTTATGCTTTTCTGTGTACTGCCTCCTGACATTCTCTCCCTCTCAATCACAAGATTCTGCGAATACCCATTAACCAATTTATATCATTTTCTTTAAGTAACTCTCCAGCAACTCAAAACAACAAAATTCACTCTCAATTTGGATTGACATCGTCACTCTGCAGCCTTTGATTAGTCCATGGTTGCCAACTTTGAAGGGCTTCGATTATTCCAGATTTTTTTTTTCTATGAAATGAAATCTGAAATGGGTTTTTATTTATACCATTGAAGGTCTTCCCCACGCTATTGCCTTTGTTGGGTTTTTATTGTTGCCGTTTGAATCCTTGTTGGCGTCGCTTCCAGGTGGATTTTGTGCTCTTCTTGGTCGGTTTTTTTTTTTTTTTTTTTTTTTTGAGTTCTTTTCCGTTTGGTTGTACTTAATCTGTTGGATTTTAAGTATGGACGGGTTTGATTAATTGGGATTTTCTGAATTTGTGAGTTCTCTGACCTATGAGCCAAATTAGTACCAAGAATCAAGATGAATAGAAGAAAGTAGAAGGTAGAATGTGAAAATTAAAAAAAAAAAATAAGGGTATTTATATTTTTTCATATATATTTAACTGATAAAATGATGAAAGAATTAATATATATGACAGAATAAAATATTAGCGATTAATTAATTAAATTTTTTAAATAAAAGAATGAAAGTGTTAATTATATTAAATTTTAAGAATTAAATAATAATTTATCAAAAAAAAACAGTAACAAAATAGGATTGGTTTCTTTGTGGTCTGGTGCCATTGAAAAGTTATTCTATAAAGATGTAGCCTATAAGTATCATGAACAGATATTAATAACAATAATGAAAAGAGCACTACCATTAAAGATCTAGCAAAAATCTAATCTAATTTAATGAATTTATTACATTTTTCATATAGTATTACAACCTTAACAAAAATTTATAATTCAATATATTTTCTAGCATTGTAAATGAGAAAAAATCAAAAGAACACCCAAAGTACATATATAAATGAAAGATTTAAGATATATAAAAAAAATAAATCAAAATCAGAGAATGAAACATAAAATCTGAGTTTGAGATCAAATACTTAAAGGAGAGAATATCACAAAGAAAATATATAAATAAGAAAAAAAATTTAATATGGGTCTAAAGATGCTATCCCAATAATATGTGGGTTGAACCTAATAGTAAGACAGTAAAAAACAAATAAAAGAATAAATACAAGGAAGGAAAAAAAAAATAAATAGTGTTAGATTTGAAGTTAAAAAATCATCTATTGCAATCTTAAAATTGTTTGTTCCTTCTTGTAATACCCTATAAATAAATATTATGTTTTTATGAAATAAGTTCTCAGTATGTGGATTAAAATTATCGAAATGGCTAATAATAATTTTGAAAACTCAGTTAAAGCGAAAACAAGAAACTTTTTTGAAAATTGTCAGTACCGATATCGCTGTCGTAAAAATAGCCATACGGTCGACGGATGAATTTGTGAATTTGGATTCAGGGTAAATGATAATGTATATGCATGTGGGAATACAGTAAAAGAAGGATGAGAAAAATGTTTAAGAACACTGATAAAGTAAATAATGGCAAAACCGTAAAGAAAGAGAACTTTCGGGGAATAGTGGAAATTCGACAGTCTGAATTTCAAAACGGCTCTGAAACTATTTTTATTAAATAGTATTAATAAAAATAAGATGTTTGAATATTCACTTTGAATTTCAATTTCCGACGAATTTATCGGAATGAATTACCGAGCGAAAAAGTACCAAAAGCAAATTAAGGAAAGTTGGAGGACTAAAAGTAAAATTTATCCTTTTTGTGTTACTATATAAGCAAGACTTATAAATTTTTTTGCCCATTTCTTTATCTTCTTCACCGTGGGATTTTTCCTCCATTTTCAATTTGATTTTCTCACATTTTGTGAAGAGAGTTTTGGAAACTTGGATTAAACACCATACAAATCATTATCCATCAAATTGAACCATAGAAAATCAAGGAAAATTCAAGAACACCAAGTTGAAAATTTCGGCCACTTTGAAGATTTTGGGTAAGTTGTTCATTTGTTAGTTTTTATGGTTTAATTAGGTTAATTAGGTGTTGGTAGGATTGAGTAAATGGTTTAATTACATCAATTGATGCATTAAATAATTTTTCCCAATTTTCAAACCCTAAAGTGAAGTTGTAAGTTTGTATTTTATTTAAATGAGTTAGGATGTGTAAATTGGTTATAAAATAAGTTAATTAGATATTTATTGGTGTTTAATTGATGTTTGTATTGTTGTAGAAAATTTGATTGGAGAAAATCGTCGATTTTGGCCTATAACGAGGAATTGAGAAATTTGGTGGCAAGGCAAGTTGGCTAGGTAATTTGGAGTGCTAGCTGAGTCTTTTATGCATCATTTGTCATGCTTAAATTGTTAAAACGTCAATTGGAATTCATATGTAAAAAGGCCAGTTTGGCCGAACCCAATTTAGGACAAATTGCCTAATTTTTGTGCTTGGTTTTTGGACTTATTTTCTATGCCTATTTGATTCAATTTGTTGAAGATTATAGAGTTGTGGTTGTTGCCTATAAATTACTTTTCATGTGTATGTTTGTTGATAATTGGGGCAATATCAATATTGCACCAAAACCATGCCGAAAAATCTGTAGGCCAACCAATTGAATGACACTGTCGCCAGCGACAATGACATGTCAATTGCAATAACTTTTTGGGTAATACCCTAGAAAGTTATAACTCACATGCATAAATTAGTTCATAGTATATGGATCAAAAGTCTTGAAAAGATGGGAAATAATTTTAGAGATACAATTAGAAAACGAACTAGTTACTTCTTTGGAAAGCAGCAGTGTCTGGAACACTGCCAAGAAATTAACAGTCTGGTCAACAGAAAAATTTTTGAAGTTGACCTGGGGGTAAAAGATCACCATAATGCATGTGTAATTTTGGTAAAAAGAAAGAAGTGAAAATCATTTAGGAACACTGAAAAAGTAACCAATGGCAAAATCGTAAATAAATAGAAGTTTAAGGTGAATAATGGAAATGGGTCCATCGAAGTTACAGAATGACTCTAAAATTATTTTTATAAATAAGTATAAATTAAAATAAGCTTATTGGTTCCCCACTTTAGAATCCAAATCTTGACAGAATTGACAGAATAAATTACAGAAAATTTTGGATCAAACTGTGATGTATGAAAGTTGGAGGATTAAGTTGTAAATTATCAAATTGATTTTAATATATATTTCACACTTAGCCATTTTAACTCATCTTCTTTCTTATTCTTCTATGGTGGCAGAACCTATTCTTCCCCTTCTCCCATCCATTTTTTCTTCATTTCTCATCAAATCTCTTAAGAGAAATTCATAGAAAAATGGAGTTTAACCTTTATTCTATCTTTTTCATCCATTAGTTTGCTTAGAAAGTTGAAGAATTTCAAGGAAATTGGAAGAGAATATTTCGGCTCATTCACTTCATTTAGGTAAAGAATTAATTTGTTTGATTTTATGGTTTAATTAGATGTTATTTAGGTTGAATTATATGGGTTTTTAGTTAGATTACATCAATTGATGCAAATTAACAGAAATGCCCAATTTTCCTAACTAAATTGAAGTTGTAAGAAAGGGTTTAGTGGTTTAGTGTTAGATTATGTTAATTGATATTAGAATATGTTAATTAGATGTGAATAGATAACTAATTGATGATTGGTTTGATGCAGAACTCAATTGGTGACAAAGGTGTGCCTATTGGCTCCATTGGTGATTTTGGGTGGAAAGCTATTGTCCAAAGCTATTTGAAAGTTTATGAGAGTCTAATATGCATATAATAACATGCCAAATGTGTTAAAAATGAATTTGGAAACCTTATGTGGAAGTTGAGTTTTGGCCGAATGTTTAGTACTATTCACCATGCCTTATTTTGTTTGGATTTTTGCCTTGTTTCCATAGCCAATTTGAGCCATTTTGATCTTGTTTAATATTTTTTCTTTGATGCCTATGTGATTATTGCCAATGTAGCTTGTTGTTGGTTGAATTGGACAAGTCAATTTTGCACCTAAACCTAACCTATTGGCTTGTCATTGTATGCTCACCATGTGTTTGATGAAATGCCTAGTTCATTTTGTCTTTGGCCTATTGTTTGCATTCCATAGGCCTACTATTTGAACATCATTGTCACTAGTGACATTGACATGCCAATTGGCCTACCGTTTGCCTTTGTCGAGCCAACTTTTGTTCCAAGTCTTTGTTGAATAACATACTATGTATCATTGTTTATATGTCACCTTTTACATTGCCATGAACCCTAATGATAATTGATTGACTGATATTGAGCTTTTTGATGTGGAGGATGCCATTGTTGCATAATGATATCCATTGATATGTTGTTTCTTGATATTGATCCTAATGTGGCTTGACAGAGCTACCGACCTGACAGGGTAGTGGGAAAATACTGTCGGCGATGTGCACATTGTATTATTGATTCCCTAGCTAGGAGGGGTTATAGTCGTGGCCATAAGACCTGATCAGTCTTATGCTCATTGATATTGATATGCTACTGGAGACCTATATGTTTACATATGGTCCATACTGATTACTGGAGATTGTATGATTTCATACAGTCTATCCCTTTATCTATCTTTCCATATGATACCGAGCCTGTACTTTATTCTCTGGCTATACTATGACCTATTACAGATTTTGTTTATTGTTATCTAACCTATTGGTACCATTGTTCCATTATCTACCTACTGTTTATTTGTTGATGCATATAGATTC
>CANXYC010328348.1:0-14626 GCA_948193065.1 Aleurites moluccanus | reverse complement strand
TTTATCACGTAAAATTTATTAAAAATACATATCAATTTTTTTTTTTTTTTTTTTTTTTTTTTTTTTTTTTTTTTTTTTTTTTTTTTTTTTTTTTTATCACTTTGTCATTCTTACATTGACTTTCATTATTTATTAAACTTTATTTATTCTTCTATCCTTTCATTCTCATTTTCTCTTATCCAAACATTTCCTTTTTCTCAGTCTCAATAAATCTAACAATTTTGGTAAAAACTCCATATTTACTATGATAATATAGATTATTACTCTCATTTTTTTTTTATTGCACTGACGCCATCACTTATTACATCTATATGAAGATCTCATTTTGCCTTATTTATCAAACTACATAAATTCAAGCAACGACAATATCTGAACCCAACGAATAATGTTGGTATTGCGTAGGGCTTCTGGTTCGTATCATCATCCAATTAATTTTTATTAATTTTTTAGACTTTTGATTATTTCTCTATTTATTTCTACTAAAAATTACCTGAATCAACCACATTCGAATATATTTCGACCACATTTCGAACATGTTTCGAAAATATTTCGATTTAGTTTTGACTCTTTCGAATTAATTTTCACATAAGTCAAAGTAGGTCGAAATTAAGTCAAAGTAAGTCGAAATTAAATAGAACTAATCCAAAGTAGATAGAAATTAATATAAAGTAGGTCAAAAATTAAGTAGATATTAATCCAAAGTATGAATTCTGAATAATATTTGTTTTTTTGTTGTTTGATACAGATGTTTGTTTATGTTTAATATTCTTTAATTTTAGGATTATATTTTCAATTGGTCATACAATGTTTGTTGTACTTCAATATGGTGGTGAATCGAAATCTGATGTTTATGTGACATTTTAAGAACCAAAACTGATGAAATTTCCATCTAAGTACAATTATAAATCTCTGTGCAAGATGGTTTACAACAAATTTGGATATAAACCGAAGGAGTTTTCATTGAATATAAAGTATCCTATACAGCTTGCGAGGAAACAAATATGTATCTCTTCAATATTTAATGATAAAACAATGAAAATCGCATTAGACGAGTGTAAAAAAATTAAGTCGAGATCAGTTATTACAGTGGAATTTGAGGCAATACAAAGGCCAAAAGTGCCATCATTTGAGGAGAGTAATAATATTGCATGAAATATAGAGACACCCAACAAAGTTTTTGATATTATTGAACAAGGCAATGAGGCTCCATTTAATCCTACTACAAAGGTTGTACAATTGTTAGATATTGTATCTGATGTTGTGTTTAAAGTGATATTTGAAAATGATATTTCTTTAAAAAATGCATATAAAAAAGATGAATATGAAGATATGTGCAATATCTTTGAAGAAACTAAAACCCTACAGCCCAAAGAAATGAAAGGATCTTTCTCAAACTTTTCTCACTTTAATATTGTCCCAACAAATATACTGGTTGAAGTTGTGGGGCCTTTGTAATCAGGTTTATCAATATTTGTTGGGGTAGATAATATTTTTCATTCAAAGAAAGATTTGCAAAGAGTAATGAGTTTAATAGCTATTAACAGAGAATTTGAATTCAGGGTTTACAAGTCATTGAAGACCCTTATAATTCTGGAATGCAAGGTCAGCATGGAATGTAAATGGTATATGAGAGCAACTACAAAACCATGATCAAATATATGGCGTGTTATTCACTTTAATGATGTCCATTCATGCAATGATAACCTGAATCATAAGGATTGCCCTTAGGCTACTAGCAGGCTTGTGTCTGAGTTAATAAAAGATAAATATGAAGTTCCTTATAGAATATATAGACCTAAAGATATCAAAGATGACATGCGCAAGATATATGGGGTTCACATATCTCATGCAAAAGCTTAGAGGTTCAGAGAATTTGCTTTTGAAAAGATTCGGGGATCACCTAAGGTATCATTTGTATTACTTCCATCTTATGCATACATGTTGAAAAAGACAAACCCAGGTACTGATACTTTCATTGAGCGAGATGATGACAACCATTTCAAGTATTTTTTTATGGCAATGGGAGCTTCTATTCATGGTTTCAAACATGTATTAGACAAGTTATTACTGTTGAAGCAACATTCTTGAAAGGAAAATATTTAGGAGTGATGTTCATTGTTAATGTTTTGGATGGTAATGGACAAATTTTCCGATTGCTATTGGTGTTAGTGATGTAGAGACTGATGAGTCATAGGACTGGTATGAACATATGTAGTCAATATCATGCTATTGGCAAATATTTTGATGAGATAGATGTTCCAAAGTGGGATTGAGTATTCCAAGATAGTCAGAAGTACAACATAATGACAACAAATACCGAGGAAAGCATGAATGCATTATTGTTAGAAGCAAGACAACTTCCTATTACAACATTTGTAAATCATGTAAGGGATGTCTTACAAAGATGGTATTACAAGTGCCACAAGGAAGCTAAAAAGAATCCTTATTATTTAACTTCGACAATATAAAAAGATATTTATACCCGACACAAAGAGTCACAAACTTTTATGTTAGATCCATCTGACAACAACACATTCAAAGTGAGAGGTGGTGAAATAAAGGTGGCAGTTGTTAATCTAAACAAATGGACATTACTTGCAGGGAATTTGATTTTCATCAATATACATGTTCTCATACAATCGCAGCTGCTAGACACATTGAAGTCTGGGTAGAAACATTATGCCATTTGCATTACATAAATACCAATTCAAAATTCTTAGATGTATCTTTGGTTGTCTTGGTTGGCAAATACAATTTTGTGTTAGAGTTAGAACAGTTTCCATTGTGCATACTGCAAAATATGGATGTTTATCAGTAATCATTATATTATAATCGAAATGGAAGAAACTTAATAAGTTATACTTATAAAAAATGCATATGGCAAGCCATTTAAAGAGAAGATTCCACTATTACTTTTTCTAAAATTCCTGATAGCAGCTTTAAGACTCTTTATGGTGTAATCATATATATAGCTACCCCATTTGAATGAGTCCCACTGTTCAAAATTATCTACTAGGACCTAAACTTTATCATCCACCCTCATACTCTGGCCCCTTAAAAGTAAAACAATTGACACAAAGTATGCCAAAACCATCTTCACGCTCTCTTAATCAACTAAATCAGCAAATACAAACCTTTTGAAACATCGCTTGAGGTCCTTTCATTGTAAACACGTGATTTTGCACCCAAAGAGACTTCGGTCATAATAGAATGATTAGCAATTGACCAGAGATCAAAGTAGGCTCCGAATATAGACAATCCTAACTGTGTAAGAATGATCAGCATCAACCGGAGGTTAAAGCACTTTGAATCGAGCGAATCAGACCAAATAAGCATTAGAATAAGCCTAGTAGTAGCCACCCTTAACATTGGCAGTAGTGCCATGCCTAGGTGGTGGAGCCGCTAGTGCCATAAGTAGCACTTGGAGGCGTCGCCACCTAGGCCAGCTCTTGCCGCCAGTAAAGTCAGCTCTTACCTCCAACTTTATTCCCTCTGCTACTAAGCTTCAGCATAAGTGCCACTAAACCAATAACGTAAATCCCACATCGATTTTCAGTCTAATTTTTTCCTCAGAAGTTTCCTTATAAATACAAGCCTCATTTCATTTCTCAAAATACACCGACTCTCATTGAGTTACAGAACAGCTAAGTCGAGTTTTCCTTAGTTGGCTCTCCTTTCTCCCCCAATACTCAACTTTCTTTATGATAAGCGGTTCATTTCTCTTTGATTTCAAACTGAATTCTCTAACTCTCTTTGAGTGGAAGGAATTGAAGACCTAAAGTGATCTCTCTTTGAGTCAATCTAGAAGTATCACCATCATGCTAATTGAACTCTGATCCAAACGAACTCTAAGAAGGCATCCCTCTGAATCCAAAATGAAACTCCGATCTGGGAGAACTCTAAGAAGTCATCCCCCGCAAAGCAAAACCTAACACCTTTTAAGAAGGTGTTCCTCTCAAACAAAGGTATCATGTTCATATCTCGAATTTAATTGATATGAATCAATTAAAAGAACAACAATCAATATTTTCTTAAAATCAAATCAATCCTCTTCTCAAGAAAGGAGAACTGTATAGGTTTTGATTCTCATTCAACGGGATATGCAGGCAAGATGTTTTATAACTTCAAATCCAAAACACCAAAAACTCTTATTTTTTTCTTAAATTAATATGTTTTAATATTATTTTAGGGAATGTGTGGTTAAACTAGAATTTTCATTGAGGACTAGAGTTAACATCCCCTGTTATTATCCTTTTGAAGTATTAAACCTCCTTTATTTTATGTTCTTTACTTTAAATATTATATTATATGTTTTATTATGCTATAGTCATACATTCTTAAATATCATTCTTATATCTATTTATGAAACTTTATTTTCATAAATCAATTGTTAAATGATAAGCCAAAACGAGAGTTATTGTAAATAAAAAACCTAGTCCCTAAGCTCAATCCTGGTTCAACGGTCTAGTGATTTTATCTATGGGTTATGTTTTGGAGTCAAATTGGATTTTCTTTCTTTTTTCCTTAAAAATGAAGGTGGCGACTCTACTAAAATTCAAAAAAAGAAAGATTAAAGATCAATTTGCAAATGCAAGGCAAAAGCTGCCTTTAATCCATGGAAAACTGCCCCTTAATGGGCATCTTGGTGTTCAGACAAGGCCTCACAGTTGGCGACTCCACTGAGGACTCATTTTTTTCTAAAAAGTTAAAGAAGACTACTAATTAGTTTGAAAACAAAATCATACATTTAACTTTTATTTTGGCTTTTTATTTAACTGTTAATTTTGCATGCATCACTTTGCATAACTAGTTACGAATCAAAAACTTCAGATATCGAGTAGCATTGACCTGGCAACTCTCTTTGAGTATGTTGGGGGATAGCAAAAACATCCTCCCCATGACGAATCTTCAATCTTTTTTGAAGTGCAATGGGCATTAGTATTGTTGGACCCATGCAAGACTCTTTGACTCATATGTGGTTAGGTATATCACTGCCCTAGTATGACAGGTACCCTTAATCCAAGCCACCTAGCCTTCATGTAATGAATCTAGAACTCATACTCTAGGTTTTGTACACCATAAATTATTCAAGCCATGATCATGAAACAATTTTTAACCATGCATTCATAATGTATAAAGCATGCATTATATCCTAATAAAGTCTAAGTGATACCTTGAACCATATAAGGATTAAACTAAACCTTAAATATTTGTTCCAATCATGATTCCACTATTACCTTAGGGCTTATAAACTTTAAGTCCTACAAACTTTTTCCCCTTACCTTAGGACTTAGAAACATTAAGTCCTAAACCTTAAGCCTAAACAAAGATGGAAATAAACCCTTATGCCTTAAACAAAAATGACCTTCACCCAAAATCTAAATAGAGATGGTCCTCACCCCCAAGCCCAAAAAGAAATCGCTAAGACGTTACCTTGTCCACAAGCAGTGAACTTGACCTACTAAACCAAACCGACCCATTATGCCATTGACCCGATCAGTCAAACTGACCCGCTGTCTTACCAAATAAATCAACCAAAATTGACCTGTTAAATAGAAGACTATGTTGAATCCATTCCTAAATCAACTAATGGATTTGACCCATCACATTGTGAGTTCTACACACCTAACTAAGAGGAACCCTTTCTTTTTCTCGAAATTCATTTACCTATTTGTAATACAACCTACCTATGATTGTGCATAAAAGACCTGCACAATTGTTCTACTAATAACTCATAAATTGACCTTTTCCCTTTCCTTTCATGCAAGGTACCAATGGTTGAAGAGCAGAGCTCGAAACCATGAACACATTTTTCACCACTCTTCTCAAGAAACAGGAGGAAAACTTTCAAGTTGTCCTCAAGTCTACCTTAGATGCTCAACAAACCCATTTTGACAAAGTATTAATCGCTCAGCAGACCAACTTCAATAAAACTATAGCCGCCCAACAAGCTAGCTTTTTGAATGCAATAGATTATGTGGCCAATACCCTAAATTTTCAACTTTAAATAATCATTAGTGAGGTAAGGGAGATGATGAACCATAATCGATCCAACCTCATTCAATCAAGCTCATCAACTATATATAGTGCTAACTTGGGCAACACTAACATGTCAGCAAACACAAACGATACCCCTTTCATTTCCTTGAATCCTTTTTAGGGAAGCAAAATTATTACCCACATACTGATGAAAAAGTTTGAAAAGTGCAATACCATTATGCTTGAGCAAAATCACCTAGTAAAGAAAAGGGGTAAACAAAATGACACTTTCATTTTCAGAGGTGTTATACAGATAAGCAAGGGAATAACTACCGTTAAATTAGAGAAAAGGAAATTTATTGATTAAGGTAAGCCTTTGAGCTTGATTTACAAGGAAGCATTGGAAGCCAAACTGGTCATACCTTTAGAACCAAGACCACCTCCAAACCCTTTACCCAAAAGCTGGAACATGAATGAATATTATGAATATCACCAAGGCCATGGGCATAAAATTGACTTGTGCAAAAACTTGAGGCACAAAATCCAGGACCTTATTGAAGATGGGGACACCCTTCCCCCTGCCCACCAGAATCCAGCATCCCCTCTAATCTGCGAATTGTCCCAAGAGTAGAAGCAGACCCTACAAAACTTACTCCAACCACTGTTTCCCTATCACAAATTGGTACTATGCAAGATACTCTGCCTTGATGAAACTGAACTGGAGTCCAAGTCATCTGAGTCATCCAAATCCAATTCATTTGAGTCGTTGTTTTCCCTTATTTATTATGAGTCTGTAAAAGACCTTTCTAGTTTTTCTTTTAACTTTGATGTAACCCTAATGATGGGATTTTTACTCATAATAAAATGTTTGCCTCTTCTTATATTCTTTTGTCAGATTTTTCTTTTCATGAATCCAATCAAAATGAAACATTAATAGAAAATGAAATAAAAAAAAGAGAAAATAAAGAAGAATCAATTAATTTTGGCACAGAAGATGATCCAAAATTTATATCATGACTCGTTGTCCCAAAAGATTCTAGAATTCAAAAATTGCTTTGCATGGAAACCTAATGATATGACATAAATTGATCCAAGTATTGCAGTTCACAAGATTCCAACTTAAAGAGCATGTAAAACCTGTTAAGTAAAAATTGAGAAGGAAGAAATTGCCTGGCTACTAAAGAATAAGTTCATTGAACCAATCATGGGGTGGTAAAAATGAGTATGGATGACTCACCCTTAAAAAAAGAAGTAGTTAGTCTATTCAAGAGGATCCAACATCACAAGTCTTCACCTTACCATCCTCAAATGAACGAGGTAGTAGAAGTAGCAAACAAGACTCTCAAAACCATTCTGCAAAAGATGATCACCATTATAGGGATATGGGACCTCCATTGGCACTCCAACTAGGGCAACTGCCTATTTTCTTAATTAGTGAGTAATATAAATAGAACTACGATGACCTGATTCTCTTGAAAAAAAGAATTAAAATATGAAACTATTACGAAGATACGTAGGCAGCTCATTTTGGGTACAGTTCAAAGCATAATAAAAGTATCATTTTTTATGCCATAATTAACTGACTTTCGCTCACTAAGTTGAAAACCTATAAAGGTAGCTTAGGCAAAAATTAGAGCAGCTCGGCAAGTCAAAAACCCGAAAGGGCGGCTCGAGCAAAAATTAGAGCAATAAAAGGAAAAGAAAAGAAAAGGCAAAAGAAATTTCTTTTAAAAAAGTATCTCATTTTGATTATCCTATCTGACAAAGTCATAAATTATCATCCCATTTCATTATGGATTCCTGTCTCATTTCAGTGCAAATCATGCAAGTCAAATTCTTGTATTGTTCATTCTATTCATCATTGTCAATATAAAAAAAAAAATTATCTCGTTTTATTTAAGTCCAAACCAAATGTGAAATATACCTAAGTCAAAATAAAAGTCCTATATAATCTTAGGTGGACAGAAGCAAAATAAAAAGCAAAAATCCGAACTACATGTCCTCCTCCTCCTAAGATGGATATCCCTGTCATCATCTCTTTTTCAAAGCCCACGTAAACTGTGTCACCTCAAAATCCAATTTTAGATCCCTCATGCTAAGGTTTTCTCATTTTTAGCTTATCAGACTCATCCTAGGATAGCCTTAGGACATCTTTGCCTAATCTGATCATGGTTGCCTGTGTTCACTATCATCATGATTGCTTTTCAAGAAAAGTAAGCATGATGAGGGGTAGATGTGAACACGTTATTTTGCATCCAAGCAGACTCGAGTCCTGACAAACTAATTATCAATCAATCGAAGATCAAAGTTGACTCTGAATACAGATAAACCTAACCGCAGATTGATCAGCATCAATTAGAGGTTAAACCACTTCGAATCGGGCGATTGGACTGGACAAGCATCATAATAAGCTTGGTGGCAGCCACCCTTAGCATTGGCGGCAGTGCTATGCCTAGGTGGAGGCACCGCCGGTGCCATAAGCAGCACTTGGCATCACCACCACCCAGGCCAGCTTTTGCCGCTAGTTGTAATACCCTAGGAAATGCAACCATAACTGACCAATAACATAATCAGTTATTCGTCTGGGAACACTAAAATAACTAAAAATAATTTTTGAAACACAGTTAGAATGCATTTGAGATACTTTCTCGAAAAATATCAGTGTTAATAACATTGCCCGGAGAAATAGCAGTCCGGTTGACAGATGAATTTCTGATTCAGACTAGGGGTAAAGAATCATATATTTATATGTGAAATTATGGTGAAAAGAAAGATTTAAAAAAATGCTTAGGAACACTGAAAATTTGAATAATGTCAAATTCGTAAATAAGTTAAACTTTAGGGGTATAGTAGGAAATCAACTGTTTGACTTTCATAATGGCTCTGAAACTATTTTTATAATAAAGTATAGATAAAAAGAAGCTATTTCAATTCCCACTTTTAAATATGATTCTCAAAAGAATTGTCAAAATAAATTACAGAAGGAAATGGGGAAAAGTTTGATTATTAGAAAGTTTTAGGACCCAAATGTAATTTTCCATTTTTCCTTGGTATATAAGCATGCCTTACAAATATTTTGGCCATTTTTCTCTTCTTCTTCCCTTGTTGGCCGAAACTATCTTTTCATTTCTTCACCAAAATAGTTTTGCAAAATCAAAGAGAAACCTAAAGAAAACTTGAATCAAACCATTAATCCTTTGATTTCCAACCTTGTTTTGCTTGGAAAATCAAAGAATTTCAAGATTGGTTGGCTTATAGATTTTGGCCCAAACATCAATTTGAGGTAACAAAGTGATTTGTTTGGTTTTATGATTAATTTAGGTGTATTAGATTATAAAATAGACGGGTCTTGTGTTTAATTGCATCAATTGATGCATTTGATAGGTTTTCCCTAATTGGAAACCCTAGGTTGAAGTTGTAAGAGATGAATCTTTGATTTAGTGTGTAGTTAATATTAATTAAGTTTAGATTATATTAATTGATAGCTAATAGATAGATTATATTTGATTGGTTTGATGTAGAAAGTGAAGAATTGAAAAGTTGCCATTTTTGCCTACTTTAAAGAAATTGGTGGCAAATCAATTTTGCTAGGTGATTTGAAGTATGAGGTGAGTTTAATATGCATCAATTATCATGCCTAATGTATTAAAATGTTGTTTGGAAACTTGCTCCAAAAGGGCCATTTTGGTCGAATCATATATGTCCATTTTGCCTTGAATTTTTGCTTTGTTTTCCTTTGATTTTCCATGCCATGTTGATTCCTTTGATTGTATTTACTATTGGCAAATTGATGTTTGTTGTGTTTCCTACATTGTGAGTTGTTTGTTGATAACATGGGCAATATCAATGTTGCACCATAACCTAGCCAATTTGTCCATCCATTGTTACACACCAAGTGTTTGTTGAAATGCCTAGTTCAAAATCCATAGGCCTACCATTTGAATTCCATCGTCGCCAGCGATATTGGTATGCCAATTGAGCCAACTTCTTGACTTGATTTGTCCAACTTTTGATTCATCCCAACGTTAATTGCTAATCGTAATACTACTATTTATTGATTCATCTATTGCTTATCCATTGTTAAACTGCAGTCTTATTTGATTAAATTCACGAGTTACTGCTACTTGATGAGATTGTCATTGTATATTGATATTGATTGACTAGTTCCATATTCTTATTGCTTCCAATGAGATTTGACATAGTTTCCTCTCTGACGGAGTAGTGAGTACATACCGTCGGCAATGTGTACATTGTATAATGATACCCTAGCTGGGAAGGCTTAACAGTCCTAGCCATAAGACCTGATCAGTCTTATGTTTATTGATACATGATTGATACATGTGATATGAGTTTCATGGCCCGTCATTTGTCTTATCCATGTGATATATTTATCATTGACCTGATTATCGATACTACAGCCATTCACTGTATTCTGATACTTTATTCAGACATTGTTGAGCATATTAATATTCATTGATTATCTGCCTTCTGTTTATTGATATTCCAGTCTTTTTCTTCTGGATGATGCATATTAGATTCACTGAGTATTTTTATACTAACTCTTTCATTGTTTCCCCTTTCTAGGTGTAGAATAGGAGGCATAAATCCCAATTTTTGATTCTCTGTGGATTCCTACAGCATCAGTAGTGACAGTGTAAATATTTTGACACTGTATTATTGTTTATATTATAGTTGCTCCATGATTGTATAATGGCATAGTTAGATTATAGTTATGTATGTATGACATATTGTGGAGTTCAATTAATATTATGGCATGAGATGATGATAATTACAATCAATTACAGAATAATTATAGACAGATTACAGAATGTTAGAATGAAACTTAGTTGAGTAATTGATTAATTAATTGATAATTGTATGTAATATTGGATTCTATGGATGCCAGTCGCCTCTAGCATCTCTCGTATCCTAGGACCGTCATATTTCGAAATCAGGATGTGACAGAGGTGATATCAGAGCATAGGTTACAGAGGAATAGTAACTAAGTATAGTATGGGTAGAGTTAAGTAAACCATGGAGCATAGAAATTCTTATATCATTTTTTGTTGTATTCATCGAGTATGTATGAGTATTTTGCGTTTCTGTAATATGCTGAGTACATTTTTTTATTTTCTGACAATTGACAGAGATGTCTGACGATAGAGACAAGGGTACCAGAGAGGTAGAGGTAACCTTTAACGAGTCTTTTGTCAGAGAGTTTTCAGAGGAACCGTCCAGATTTTGAAGGATGATAGAGGAGACAGGGAGGAGTGATGACCCTTGAAGGATGGAGATGATGCAGGGGATGTTGGAATTACGTCGAGAATTAGCAAAATTGAGGCAAAAATGACAGAATATGCCGCCACCTCCAGCGCTAGCAACAGTGCCGCCACCTCATTCTGGTACACCAACCGTTGTACCTGTTGCTCCAGTACAGCCAGCAGTAGTTCCTGGTGAGCATGCTATTCAGGGAGCCCACATAGTTATTGATGAGGGCAGAGTTACTATGTTTAGCTTTTTGAAACTTGATCTACCAGAATTTAGGGGTGACAGAAGTGATGAGCCAATTGATTTCCTTGAGCAGATAGAAAGGGTAGTTAAGAGACTACCTTGTTCTGATGTCAGGGCAGTCGAGCTAGTTGGATTATTACTGAAGGGGAAAGCCTGGACTTGGTTTTCTCAACGTATGAAGCCCATATTATATGGTGATCATCCTCCCACTTAGGCATAGTTTAGACAGGGACTGATTGATGAGTTTTTGACAAAAGGGGTGAAAACCAGGAATTTGATCCAGTTTGAGTAGCTTGAGCAGGGAAACAAGATAGTGGAGGAGTATGCTGACGAGTTCATTAGATTGAGCATATATGCTGCATAGATTGCTCTTACTGAGACAGATTTGATCAGTAGATTCAGGAAGGGTTTGCATGCCTCACTTCATAATGCCTTGCTTGCTATAGAGTTCACATCTCTGACTACCATCATTGATAAGGCCAATCAGATGGAGGAAAAGTACAAGTCAGAGAGAGCTAAGAGAGATCAAAAAAGGAAGGACCCGAATCACAGGGTAGAAGAGGGGAGAGCAGCTCCCAGCCTAGGCAAATTGAGCCAGTGCCTAGGTTTGATCAGAGACCTTCGTCTGGCAGTCAAATGAGGAGGATATAGAGTAGAGGACATCTAGTGCAGTCAGTGCCAATTTATTCATAGGGTTTTTTTAGACCTGTAACACAGTTGCCCAGTGTGCCTATTTGCAGTTCATGTGGTAGAAGGCATAGAGGGGAGTGTCGACAGCAGACAGGTGCTTGCCTGAAATATGGGCAACATAGTCATTTTATTAGCAGATATCCTTGATGGGGTGATCAGCAGCCTTCAGCATCAATGTCCTAGCCTACTATTTATATGAGTCAGAATGTAGCTAAAGAGGCTCCTGGTAGGGACAGAGGCAGAGGTCAGGCACCGAGCAGTAGTCAGGCCCCAACAGGCAGAGGTAAGGGGCGAGTTTTTGCTGTAAATGCTCAAGATTCACAGAGATATGATAATGTGATCACAGGTACGATTCTTATACATAATGAGATAGCAGATGCATTGTTTGACTCTAGTGCTACACATTTTTTGTTTCACCATCTTTTACACCTAAGTTGAATACAGAGAGACAATTATTGAATGTTCCTTTAGAGATAGCTACACCTATAGGTGAGAGTATAAAAATGAATTTTTTTTATCTAGGTTGTGTGATTGAAATTGATGATAATATTCTGCATGCTGATTTGATAGAACTGCCTGTGTTAGAGCTTGATGTGATACTTGGTATGGATTGGTTGATGACACATCATACAGTTATTGATTGTTATGATAAGAGGGTTAAATTTTAGCCTGAGGGGCAATCAGAGTTTGAATTCTAGGGTGATAGGCGTGAATCTGGAATCAGTTTTGTTTCTGCTATCCAAGCTAGAAGGATGATAGGAAAGGGTTGTTCAACATTCCTGGTTCATGTGATAGATGTGCAAAAGACTTCAACAGGATTGATCATATACCAGTAGTTCAGGAATTCCCTGATATCTTCCCTGATGAATTGCCAGGACTACCCCAGAAAAGAAGATAAAAGTTTGATGTTGAGGTGTATTCAGTCACCGATCTGATATCTATTCCTCCGTATAGAATGGCACCAGCTGAATTAAAAGAGTTAAAGGTGAAATTGCAAGAGTTACTGGATAGAGGGTTTATTAGTGTCACGACCTAATTTTAAACCATGACGGTCCTAGGGTACGGGTAATGCCAAGGCGACTAGTACCTCGAAGAACCCATGCTTTTATATTAACTTAACTTTTACAATCACTACTGAACCTGTGATACATTTTAGGTGATAATTTTTTTTTTTAAACATCATAATATGCATAAAGAAAAACTGACAGAGTTTTATTTATAACTCTGACTTAAGCTATCCGTAAAACATATAAATAACACTTCCTATATAGCATACATCCCCTTTTAACCTCCAGTAGTCAATCACAACTCAATATGCACTTCAATATTTGCATTCATAACTCATATCATATATACATCACATAAATCTCTCATATCATATATATGTACATCATTAACATTTTCATATCATATCTGATTATCATTTAATCATATTTATCATCATAATTTTAGCCAATCCAAGCCCTCTAGACATTATATATTAAGGAACTTCTATACACAGGAGTGACCTCAATACATACATCTGTGATCCAAGGCTGAAGGTAATGTAGCCAATGGATGACTGCCTCTCTGAGATCCTGAAAACATATAACCACTGAGGGGTGAGTATAAGATTATACTCATGAGTCAATATATATATATATAAGTATGCAATATTATTCATGACAAGTCACATCTATCCATTAATGATCTGTGAATATATGAATACTGGTGATAGAATGATGAAATATATATCATGGACCATAATGCATATAATATAACAAAAGCTTGTAACATGTCATATCGTATCATATAATACTGAGTTGTTACTTTTCTTCCATCACATATCCCTCCAATTACCCACTTCCAACCACAACCTTCCATTGCATAGGGAATTTACCCCTCCCTAGCAGAGGTCATAACATATATCTGTGTACACAGTTGATGATTTATTTCTACACCATCGAAGTAGTTCTGCTATAACATATTATATGCAAATGTCTCATATAGCATGAACATATCAATATAAGTCTCAAATATGACTTAAATGATGATATATAACATTATAAAGTCCAAAGGAAGAACTTGGCTTACTGTCAAATTTTTGCCCGTCGGGGCCCAGTTACGCCAACGCAACTGACAACCTAAATTACGGGTATGTTTCTCATTTTTCAGGCACTTTCTGGTTTTCCTTGAAATCAATATTTACTTGGCATTGTCTTAATACAAATCATAAATACATATATACAATACACAATTGGGCTTGGTTTCATATCAAAAAGCCTTTCAGAATGAATTTTATAGCAAATCAAAGTTTAGGCCAATTTTAGGCATTTTGGCAGCGCTATTTTAGGTCATTTTAGCAAAACTGCCCAAACATGGATCATTAATGGTTTTCAATCAAGGATATCATTTCATATGCATAAATGCATGACTTATGAATGAATAATGCATGAATCATATATAT
>CANXYC010328338.1:0-14006 GCA_948193065.1 Aleurites moluccanus | reverse complement strand
CATACCTTTTATGCATCAAATGCATTTCTATCATCATATTTCATTCACATTACACACATTCATCATTATAATGCTAAGTTATGAACTTCCAAACACTTAGCTCAATATTTCATACCAAACATACATCACATTTCAAGTATGATTTCCAATCACTTATACCAATCAACCTTTCCGCATTTGAACTTATACATTTCCATTATTCATGCCATTAAACTATATTCAAACCTTACTTCTTCAATTGTATTAACCTAATACCTTAAAGTAGTAAAGTCAATATGGTCCCACCTTAATGGAAACCATTCCATTTATTCATTTTTCAACACCAATCAAACATACAATATATATATACACCAAATGCATAACATTTAACCATTTAAACCTATCAAACATCAAAGCACAATTCACATTCCAAGCACCTCAAATTTTCGACCAAATCATGGTTTCCTCCAAATGAGTTTCTTTCCATCAATTAATCATCAATTCATATTAAATACATCAAATACACATCATTCATACATTTAAACCTATTAAACATCAAAATCAAACATCAATGTTCATCACCATTAGTTTCAGCCAAAACAAAACTTCCACCAAATGGTTTTGTTTCCATCTTTTAACCATAAATTCATATCATACACATCAATTAAACATCATTTAAACCAAAAGATTCATCAAAACATCATTTTGATTCAAAGTTCTTCCTATTAGGATTTCATTCCGACTTTTTGAATTTCATCCATACAAAACATGTTTTAAACACTAATAATCATCAAAGAACACCTTATAATCATATTTGAAACAAAAGAATCACAAAACCATTAACTTACCAAAAGTTCTTCAAAATCTTCAAAGCTTTGATTCTTAGCTTTTTCTTATTTTTCCTTGAAATCTAAGGTTATATTTGTGTTAGGCTAATGGAATTAACTAGTTTCTTCTCTAATGGAATTAACTAGTTTCTATCCAAAAATGGAAGAAAACCATAAGATTTGATGGTGGAGCAAGGTGGCCGAACCATATATGAAGAAGAAAGAGAAAAATGGTTGGTGATTTATGATAAGGAAGATGACAATGGTGAAGTGGTAGGAAAAATCTAACTAAATATCAAAGATATGATTCGATACATTAGGCTTATGATAGAAATGGTGAAACCTAGCCATCCAACCATCCATTTCTTCATCATTTCATCCAATGGTTAGATTTAATCAAGCTTAAAATAATATCATAAGGTTGCATACACCATATAATTCCATATCTCAAAGAAAAGGACCAAACTGCCCTTAGTTCAAATGAAGCACCTCAATCGAGCAGCTTGCCGGGCATTATTTTCAACCGATTTAATTCTCCAACAAAATTTCAAATAAATTAAATATCATCATTTTCATGTCTTAATATTCTTTTCTACCTTCAAATATCATATTAATTTCCATAAAACTCAAAGGAGTGTGAAATGATCATTTTACCCCAAGTTCACCAAAAATTAAATTTTTCTAGATTTCTTCCTAACATCTTTTAAACCACTTTTACACTTATGAAACTTCCTAAAACATGCATAAATATTCAATTTATACATAAACATACATTAATATATAACTTTCAAATTTGCCCTTTAAAGTTTAAGTTCAAAGCTTTAAACTGAGGTGTTACACTTACTTGTGAGATTAGGTAGGCTCACAAAGCCCATAGCACGACAGGAGTGTCACCGCATAATTAATGAGGGAGGAGTTAGTATGTTCAATTTTCTAAAGCTGAATTTACTTGAGTTTAAAGGAGAACAATGAGAAGACCTGAACGATTTCTTAGAATAAGTGGAGAAAGTGGTTAAAAGACTGTCATGTTCTGATGCTCGAGCGATTGAGCTGGTGGGTTTATAGTTAAAAGGGAATGCTTGGAATTGGTTTACTCGCCATGTTGAGAACTAGTTATATAGTGATGTACCTCCTATTTGGGAGCAGTTTATAAGGGCTTTGATGGATGGATTTTTAACTGAAGGTGTGAAGAAAAGTAAGATAGTCAAGTTTGAGTAGCTTAAACAGCGGAACCTTAGTGTGCCATAATATGTAAATGAGTTTATCAAATTGAGTAAATATGCCAAAAATATTGCCCTTGCAGAAGCATATCTGATTAGCCGATTTAGATGCATTGTATAATGCATTACTGGCTGCAAAGTTTACTATTTTGACAAAGCTCATTGATAAAGCAACACAGATGGAAGCCAAATGTAAGGAAGAAAAGGCAGAATGAGAATAATGAATAAAAGAAAGGATGGGTAGTCAGCAGAAAAGAGATGAGAAAAGTTCACAATTGAAGGCACCAAAGGCTGTGGCCAGAACCAATCAGAATCAATTTGTAGGCAGTCAAAGAAAGGGGTAAACTAGAACTACTATGGAACCATTTGTATCTGGATTCTTTCATGGCTCTTCCAAACCAATACAACAATTGTCAAATGTTCCAACATGCACTATATGTGGAAAGAGACATGGTGGTGAGTACAGATTGCAAACAAGTGCATGTCTAAAATGTGGCCAACAAGGACATTATATTAGAAATTATCCATATTGGGATGACTAGCATCCCACCACTGTTCCTTCGCAACCTACTATTTAGATGAACAGAAAAGAAGGCAGGGGAGTTGAAGGACGAGACAGAGATCAAGGGCAAAGTCAAAATATTAGTTAGGCATTAGCAGGATGAGGGCTAGGCAGAGTTTTTGTTATGAATCCATAGGAAACTCAGAAATCCAACACTACAGTGATAGGTATGGTTACTATACAACATGAACCAACACAAGTATTATTTGATTCTAGAGCTACACATTCATTTGTTTCACCATACTTTGCATTTAAACTAGGAAAGGAGATATAATTGATGCATATACCACTAGAGATCTCTACTCCCTTGAGTGAGAGTATAGAAGTGAAATATGTGTATATGGATTGTGAAGTAGAAATTGAGGGTAGAAAACTACTTGTGAACTTAGTGGAATTACTGGTACTAGAACTTGATGTGATTTTAGGGATGGATTGGCTAACTAATCATTATACTATTATTGATTGCCACAGGAAGATAATAGAATTTCAACCAAAAGGGCAAGAAAAATTTATGTATCAGGGTGACAGAAGTGACGTCAAAACTAAATTGATATCAGCCATTGAAGCGAGAAGACTTTATAGAAGGCTATCCCACAAATTTGGAAAATGTAGTGGATACTCAATCAACTCCTTAGGGGTTGGAATATATTACTATTGTTAATGAGTTTCCATATGTTTTTCTTGAAAATTTGTCTGGATTGCTACTGGAAAGGGAGATTGAATTTGAGATAGATGTTTATCCAGGTACTGACCCCATTTCAATTCCATGTTATAGAATGACTCCTACATAATTGAAGGAATTGAAAGTGAAACTACAAGAGTTGCTAGATAAGGGGTTTATGAGATCAAGTAGCTCACCTTAGGGCGCACCAGTATTATTTGTTAAGAAGAAGGATGGTTCACTGAGAATGTGTATATATTATCGACAGCTGAATAAGGTGATCATTAAGAATAAATATCCACTTCCTTGGATTGATGATTTATTTAATCTATTGCAGGGAGCCAGTTATTTTTCTAAAATTGACCTTAGATTGGGGTACATCAACTACTTATTTGGAAATAAGATGTGCCAAAGATTGCATTTAGAACCTGATATGGTCATTATGAGTTTCTAGTGTTGTCATTCAGATTGACTAATGCTTCGACTGCTTTCATGGACCTGATGAATTAGGTATTCAAACCATATTTGGAAAAGTTTGTTATCATGTTTATTGATGAAATACTTGTCTATTCCAGAAGTAAAGAAAAACACGATGAGCATTTACGGATAGTACTGCATACATTATGAGAGCATAAGTTATATGCCAAATTGTCAAAATATGAATTTTGGTTCACTGAAGTATGCTTCCTCGGGCATGTGATGAGTAAAGATGGCATCAAGGTAGATCCAAAGAAGGTGGAAGCCATAGCTAATTGGCCACGACTTACCAATGTGACAGAAGTATGAAATTTTCTGGGCATAGCTGGATATTACAAAAGATTTGTTAAAGACTTTTCTAAAATAGTAGTTCCACCGACTAAATTGAAGAGAAACAGTAGAAATTTCAGTGGACAAATGAATGGGAGAAAAAATTCCAAACATTGAAGACATGTCTTACTATGACACCTGTATTGACTTTACCATTAGGAATCTGTGGATTTTCAATAAATTGTGATGCATCTAGAGTTGGCTTAGGTTATGTTTTGATCAGAATGGATGAGAAATTACTTATGCTTCTCGGCAGTTGAAAAAACATGAATAAAATTATCCAAACCATGATTTAGAGATGGCTGCTGTAGTATTTGCAATAAAAATATGGAGGCATTATTTGTATGGTGAGAAATGTGAAATATATACTACTCACAAGAGCTTATAATATACCCTGCAATAGAAGGATTTGAACCTTCTCCATCGGAGATGGGTTGAATTGCTAAAAAATTATGACTATCAGATATTATATCATTTGAAAAAAGAAAATATAGTGGTTGATGCATTGAGTAGAAAATCAATGGGAAGCCTAGCTTGCATTACAACTTTAAGAAGTCCATTAATTAAGGAGATGAAAAAGTTATTTGACATGGGAGTTCGATTATAGATGAGAACCCAGGATCGAAATCAACCTCTAATAGCCCAATTTCATGTGAATCCAACACTAATTGAGGATATTAACGCTATACAAGAAAAAGATCCATAAATAGTGAAACTAAAAGAAGATGTACAAGTTGGAAAAGCTCCTGATTTTCACAATTAATGAGGGAGTATTAAAATATGGGCAACGTTTATGTGTACCAGAGTAGATGAGCTTAAAGAGAAAATAATGAAAAAGATGTATTATGCACCTTACAATATTCATCGTGGAATAACTAAGATGTATCATGATATAAAAAAGTGTTATTGGTGACCGAATATGAAATGGGGTGTAGCCAAATTAGTGTCTACTTACTTAGCATGTCAACTGGTGAAATTTGAGCATCAAAAGCCATCAGAATTGTTACAAGAAATAGAGTTACTAGAGTGGAAACCAGTGACTACGGATTTTATAGTGGGCTTACCGATGACACTTCAAGGTTATGACTCCATTTGGTTGATTGTTGATTGATTAAATAAATCAACTCATTTTCTAGAGGTGAAAAATAATTATTCAGTTACATAATATGCTCAATTATATGTTGATAAGATAGTACGGTTGCATGGTGCTCCATTGACCATCATATCATATCGAGGAACTAAATTCACTTCTCGATTTTGGCAAAAGTTCCAAAAATGTTAGGAACTCAATTGCACTTCAACACAAACTTTCATCCAAGACCAATGGGCAAATAAAATGTACCATTTAGACATTGGAAGACATGCTTCGATTATGTGTACTTGATTTCAGTGGAAATTGGGATTAATACATGTCTTTGATCGAGTTTACCTATAATAATAGTTACCATTCTTCCATCAGTATGGCACCATACAAGGCTTTGTATGGCAGAAAATGCAGATAACCAATTTCTTGGGTAGAACCGGGGGAAAAGAACCTAGACACAATGGTGAAAGATTCTATTATCAAAGAAAGAATGAAGATTGCATTTAGCCAACAGAAGAACTACGTAGATCCTAAGTGGAAAGATGTGTATTTCTCAGTGGGCGATCATGTATTTCTTAAAATATCATCGATGAAAGGTGTAATTCGATTTGGCAAAAAAAGAAGCTTTCACCATGATATATCAAGCCATTTGAAGTGTTAGACAAAGTTGGCAATATTTCCTATCGATTAGCAATTCCACCTAATTTAAGCCATGTGCACCCCGTCTTCCATGTATCAATGCTATGTAAATATATGCCAGAGCCATCACATATTCTCCAACCACAAGCCATTGAGATAGATGTAGACTTGACTTATGAAGAAACACTGAATAAGATCGTTGATCGTCAAGTTTGGTAATTACAGAATAAGAAAATACCAATGGTCAAAGTTTTATAGAAGAATCATTTAATAGAAAAATATACATGAGAAAGTGAACACGATATGCAAACTAAATATCCGTAGTTGTTCCATGAGTGAAGTATGTATAGTTAAAATTCAAGGACAAATTTTAAAAAATTTTACATTTAACCATACTATGTGCATTAATAAGAGAGTTATTTTTATTTAAGTATATAAGTTACATATGTACAATTAATCCATCAAAACTTCTTTTAGGGATCTTTAATACTTTGTTAAAGATAGAATTACATTGGTACATCATTAAAACCCTAATTAAATGTATAATGAAAAATATGTAAACTATTAGTGTTAGAAACTAAAGTGGGGCAAAAGTATAAATACAAGAAATATTTAGGGTAAATTTTTAAATACCTAAAAATAGAGGGGTCAATGTGTAATTTTTAATTTTTTCATAATTATAAAAAAAGTAAGTTGAATTAAAATTCTCCATTTTCCTTTAGTGTTGGCCGAACCACTAAAGGAGCAATTCCCCTTCATTTTTCTTCATCTTTCGTACAAATTTCAACACTTCGAGAATTCCAAATTTTAATCCATCAAAATCTTCATCCATTTTCAACTTAGTCTAACCTATTAGCTACCAAATAACATCTTGAAACTCAAAGGAAAGTTTGATTTCATCAAAAGGGAAAATTTAGGGTTTACAATAAAGTTGAAGGTAAATTGCCTGACTTAATTTCTTTTCACTTCTTATGAGTTAAATATTGGTATTTGTTACAAATTTTATATAATTGAAGTATATAAACATAGGAAGAATTGGAACCTAGGGTTAGTTTATGCCAAACTCTAGTTTTAAGGTTAGGTGAGTTTAATTCCATATGAGCTTAGAATTTAGTTTTTCCTATTAAATAAAGTCTAAAATATGTGAATTTGATCATGTAGTACAATAGGAGAATGAAAATGGTGGTGGAAGATGAGATGGGACATTTTTGTTTACTTTGAAATTTGAAGTTCAAAGTGTGTTTTTGGTTAAACAAGCTCCTAAGGTGAGTTATAAATGTATTGTTATGCATAAAAATAGTCAATTTTTGAATTATTGAAACCTCCCTTTGTTTCCCTCCATGTTGACCGAATGGCCTAGCCTCCCTTTTGTTTTTCTTACTTGGTCGAAGCCCTTTGATGCTCTATTTCCTTGATTTGTGATTGATATTACTATTCTATGATCATGCTTGGATTGTGTTTTGTTGGATTGTTGAATTGGCTAAATTGTTCCTACCTTAGAATGCCATTACTTTATTATTTATACTTTGCACACCAAATGTTCGATGAAATGCCTCAATGAACTAAACTTTATGCCCACTAAGTGCTCAACAAAATGCGTAAAAGAACTTGTTGCAATGGCACCCATTTGGCACTGACCCTAGCTTGGACAAATAATATTGACCCTATTTTCCTCTTGATTTATCTTATGATTATTGGAACATTGTTACTCTATTGTCTCATTTGATACTGAATATGCCTACAAGATTATTGATTGTTACTTATTATAATCTTTGATTATTTGAAGTTATTCTTGAATCCTATATGCCTTATATATATTTTCATGACAAAACTATATACCGGTAGGGTAGTGGATGAGAACCATTAACATTGTGCATAATTAATAGACCGTGTTTAAGCTACTAATATGTAGCTAAATTATTTTTATAGACAGTGTTATAGATCCTATAATCTATCATGTTTTATGACTATTTAATCCATAATGTGATTAATTGATACCTATGTTACTTGACCAATTTATCGACTACTATGATTTCCTCATTTGATAATTTCATATTTTGATTGTACCTTATTCATTTGGTGGGCTAAACTTTTCTACCTAATCCTATATGTATGATAACACATTTATGCTCACTGAGTATTTTTAGTCATTTTTTTAGCGGTTTAACATTTTTCAAGTTCAAAGTAGAATAAAGCGGTTCCAAAGACTTTCTACCAAAGTCTTAATGTAAAGTTACTAAATATATTTATATATTTTGTTCTTGTAGAAAACTCCATGGTATTAGTAGTTAGTTGTATATTTTGTTTTAGAACTTAAATGATGGCTATATATAATAAAATAACTAAACTATTGGATATGTAGTAGATGGGATGTGTTATATTTTTATTGGTTAATGATGGGATGAGACCTGGTATATTTGATAATAATTGAAATGACTATGATGCTTTAACAAGAGGTTCTACGAGTGCTGGTTGTATAACTATTCTTATATCTTAAGACTGTCATGTTTCTGGTATATAAGTCATGGTTGAGCCCTAGCAATAGGTGCCTGACTACCTAACCGAAAATAAATGTTTAAATGGTAGTCCACATTCCATGAAACCATTGATTATAGTTACCATGTACTCCATTCTCTTTGATCAAGATCCCGATAAATCGGCTAGGGTCATAGACTTGTCAAAATCCTATTATCGAGATATTATGTCCACATCACTCCTCAGTTCTTAATGAAAATACCTTGACCAAGGATTTCATACTTAGAATAAACTAATAGCATAGGATCTTAACGTCATTCAATTGAAGGAACGAATCCCACCTTGGTCGATCACATGCCCCATTATAACTAGCTAAGGCCACTACATGCCATATGTTGGTACATAGCTAGTCCCCTCATGTAAGCATTATCAAACCTTAACCATCTATATAAGTGACGTGTATCACCTCAAATCAAAGGACTATATATACAAAGATGATCATGGATGATGAATGATTAACTGACAGTGAAATTTCATGTCATTCTCATCCATTGTCACTGTTCGATCACTCAACAAATAAGTATCCTCATGTTTATCCTGACACCCAGTCAATAGGATTTTGACCCACTGCTTCTCTTTTATAAGTAACCCGTACTAATTAGGAAAATAAATAAAGGTGATGACCTTGCCAAAATTAGTATGGCCCAAGCGAGAATCCAACAGTCGCAAACACTTTAAAGTACTTGTACTATATAGAATGGTCACCTTATTCTTCTCAACTGAGAATCATTCATCTAACAAGCATTTAGGGGTGGTATTCTTAACATAAATGTAAAGCCAATATAAACAAAGAATACATCTTTATAACCATTTAGGGATATGATTACAAAGAATATGTACAAAGATATATGGTTCGCAAGGCACATAACACTAACAAAAATTGCAAGTTATAATGGTTGATTTGAAAGATTAAGGTGTAAATTGATTTATGATGAATAGTAACTAAAATACTAGATTTTCTTTAAATCTTCTATGATTCTGAAATGTATTATTTAAATAAAGTTAGAAATGATGTACATGGATAATAAGAAATGTAAAATGGTAAATATTTGACTTGGACTTTGTTGGGTTGGTAAACCCTAATTTTTGTAAAGTAATAGAAGGATGATTATAAGTTGTTCTTTAAGTCTTCTAAGAGTTTGTCCTATGGCTGGCTAATGAAGAAAGTAATATAGATAGACAAGGAATAACCAAAGTGATTAGGATGAATCCCATAAGGCTCATTGCTTGGGGCCAATTGATGAATATCAATCCTTGCTTTCCTTGCTACACTTATTAACTTCGGTCAAAGAGGCGATTCTCAACAGCTTCAATAGCAGGGTTTCAACATAGGTGTCTACTTTCATGAAAGTTTTCCTTTATGATTCTAAAATTTATTGTTTAATTGAAGTTAAAAAATGATGTATATGGACAATAAGAAATATAAAATGGTAAAGAGATTTGGACTTTGTTGGGTTGGTAAACCCTAATTTTTTAAAGTAATGGGATGATGATTATAAGTTGATATTAAGTTAATTGAGAATTAATTGAAGTATTATTTGAGTAAGAATTCACGGATAGAATTGAGGAATCACATCTTAAGGCTAAGATTCCACAGTCATGATAATGATAATTAGGGCTTTTGTGTAGGGTGGATGAGCTAAAGGAAATAAAAAATTTTATTGCAAGTAATGAAGCTATGATGGAAAGGTTACTATAGTTGAGGTAAGTTATGAATATGATATTGCATGACAATTACCTTTTTTTGATTTTCATGATATTCTATTTTCAATTTATTTTATGATAATAATGCCACCATTAATTGAAAACTCTTCGATAAGTCTTTATTTATTGGGAATGACTTGGTTAATATTTTTTTTGAACCAAGTTCATTGTTTATTTATACTGACTGTTATTTTTTAGCATTTGGCCATTGATTGCTGAACATTTTTATTGGAAGGTCATTTGGACTGTAAATTATTCATTGTTCCTACTGAACTAATGAACAAACTGTAGACCATATTATGATAGAATACATTTGCCAATAAGAGATAAATCATTGGACCGTATGCATCGATGACTGTGTATTAGAGTCTGATTATCAGTGTCCTATGTGCTCCAGTCAAGCAAATATACATATTTCTGATATAGAGAGAGTATGACCCACCTCCAGATTTTGTTGTTCTATTTTATACATTCTACTTTCTGTGCCATTCTTTTGTAGGCACCTCATTGTTTCTGTCACTGAACCCTGCTGAATATTTGTTGTTATATATATATATAATTAATTATGATCTCTGATAATTAATACTAAACTGCAAGAAAGGTCATATTCATAATTCATTTAGTTGAAAGCTCATTCTTCTTTTCATATTATTTTCAGGTGTTAGTATAACAGAGAAGGCCTAACAGATGGTTATAAAGCTTATTGATTTTCTTTTTCAACCTGAAGCTTCTGCATGTATGATTATGAAATTTCTTGTGGCAGTATAAATATTTATGACTGTTCTTTTATAGTTTCTCCGTAGGATGATAAAATATAGATATAAAATTGTGATTAATGTATTAAAGGCATTATTGAACTTTTCCTTATCCTAGGAACTAATGATTTAAAGAGTTACTTCTAATTCATAGAGATTCTATTATGGCATTGTATGCATGGATGCATAGATTGTGATTGATAATCAAGATTTCTTCCGATGATAATTTGGGCTTTACAAGTTTTCAATGATTTTAAACCTATTCATATCCTAAGATCGTAGTATCGTTGGACTCAGGATGGCATAAATAGAATCTATTATTTTTACATATATCCTACTGTCAAAAATTTAGCAAAATCTTTATACGAGATTAGTGGACCTAAAGATTAGATTTAGGTCCCTTTAGATCCCCTAATTAGAAGTCAACATAAACACATTTAATTGGTTCATGTACCTCAAATTTATGGCACGCACGTAATTCTCACAAACTTTAAAGAGCTAAAAATTATAGTAAATAAGAATAAATCAAAAAATTATAAAAAAATACAAAAGTAGATTAAATTTATTAAAAAATAAATCTAAATATTATTATTTATTAAAAATAAAATTTAAATGAGAAGAATTGACAATAAACTTATGCCCGAAAGAAAAAGATTGAAAAGGAAAAAAAAAATAAACAAAGAGTTTTAAATTTTAATTATAAGGTTTCCTACAAAGATAATTTTTTTTAATTTCATATATGAAAATTCGAAGGTACAAAATTTCCTTATTTCAAAGACACCAAACGCAAGGAAAAAAAAAATAAACGTGTCGAATTATAATAAATTTTATAAAATTTAAATATGATCATTTTAGAAATAATATTATTTGTCTTGTTATTTGACTTGCTTCAGACCGAATGTTGTCTGCACCTATTTAGTATGTGAGATGAAACAAATAATATTTATTTAAATATTTTTTTAATAAAAATTTAATATTATTTTTTATATAAATATTTATTTATGTATTTTTTTCTACATATTTATATAATATAATTTATATTTTATATAAAAATTAAAAATATATAAATATAATATTAAAAAATAAAAATATACATAATCGGGTAAAATTTAAAGCGAATTATCCATCCAAATTCTCTAAACCCGATTTAAATATAAATTAAAATATCCGCGTCCCCGTTAAAATTGGATCAAGACGAACAGCCTGAAGAGTGGATAAAATTGCCTCTAGAAGTGTACCTGAGTAATACATAGCTCATCTACAATTTTTTATAAGATGACTTGATAACATATAATATGATTCTTAAAAAAAATAAAAAATTGGTCAAAAGAATGATTATCAAGATTATTCAAAAAGGCTTGGGTCCGTTTATTTCGCAGAAAATATGAGAAATATTTACTTTTACTTTTTCTTTTTCTTTTTCTTTTTTGTTATTTAGAATATTTTTGAAAATTAATTATTAATTTTTTTTTATTTAATGAAAATTAATTATTTGTTTTTTTAATTTTGACACACTCATTATAATAAAAAAAATAATATAAACATAAACTTATTTATTTATTGATTACTGATAATTATCAATAATCATCATCGGCTGCTGGCAATCGTCATAGACCATGACAGGCCAAAGACAACTACTACATTTTACTATCTTTATATATATTTTCATATTAAATAATAAAATTTTATAAATATGAAATTCTTATAATTTTAAATATATTTATAATCCTGTAAATTAAAATTTTTAATTTTTTTAAATAAATTTTAATATAGTAAGCAAACAATAAAGAATTAGTTATTTGAAAAACATTTCATAAAATACTTTCTTTGAAAAATATTTTTAAGGGATAAGTGATTTTTCTTGTACCAAACAAAGCCTTAATTATATTTAATTTAGGCTTAATTTTAGTAATAGTATGCCATATTTTTATTTCGTTCGAGTGTGTTATATAAATCAAATAAAAATAAAAAAGTTTAACTAAAAATTACAAATAATTTTCTATTCATGTTTGTGATAAATAATTCCTTTCTGATTGTATTTCATAAAACATTTAATAATTATTGATTATTTTTAATAAATTATAGTAATCTAATCATATAAAAAAGTAATTTTAAAAAATTAGTTTGGTAATTGTTTTGTCTCAGAAAATAAAAAAATAATTTGGTTCTTAACAAATTTTAATATAAATAATTAAATTTAAATAAAATATAATTAATTATTAGTTGATATGAAAAAAGAAAAACTATAGACAAATTTTGCGGTAGTTATTAAATATATAAATACTTATCAATCTCTGATATTTTATATCTATAAAATAGATTGACCTAACTGTTAGTGTATATATATATATCTTAAAGTAAAATCAAATGCTCTAAAATCAATAATTCGCAATTGAAAATTATATGGAAACAATTAAAATATTATTCATATATAATTATATACTTATATATATATATATATATTTTAATAAATGGCAGAACTAAAAAGTTCTTTTAAAAATAAAATATTATATTGATAGGTGTCCATAAAAATAAAAATAAGAACAAATTTGAATCTGATTATCTTTTTTAATATGAAATAACTTTCTTATATGAAAGGTTGTAGAGATTTTAATAATATTCTTGGTGAAATTTGAATTAAAACTTTTACTCACTAGTCCTAAACTGAGATAATTTTAATTTATTTATTAACAAATTTGACTCTGAATGAAATTTAAACTTAGAATTTTTTAGATTTAAATACAACCTACCACCAAATAAAAACAATTCATTTGTGGTATCATTTTATTTTGGTAGTAATTATCTTTAGAATAATGATAATTTTCACTTTTCTAATTATTTTAGCTATAATTTACACACCAGAGATAAATCATCTAATTAAGGAATACAAATATAAAGATTGATATATATATATATATATATATATATATATATATAGAGAGAGAGAGAGAGAGAGAGAGAGAGAGAGAGAGAGAGAGAGTAAAATTTCTATAAATTAAAACTTGATAAATTAATAATTTTTATTATATAATAATTTTTTACGATTCCGATTTACGTTAATAGACTAAATTAATAACGATTAATTAATAGCTCTTTTAATTAATAGAATTCATGAGTGCCAATGATATTAATTTGTAGAGTTTTAATATATATATATATATATATATATATATATATATATATATATATATATATATATATATATTTATAAATAATATATATAAAAAATAGAT
>CANXYC010328331.1:0-13643 GCA_948193065.1 Aleurites moluccanus | reverse complement strand
TTAAACACCAATTTCAGCACTCATTATACAAGCAAACCAAGGACCAATTCTCTTCCCCAAAACCCTATTTCCATTCGGCCACAATTGAAACTTTCAAACCAGAAATTCAGTTTACAAACTACCTACTAATTCACATCTAATTTTCATCATTTATATCTTTAATCACATACTTTAAACAACAAGCAAATTCCCTAAATGTCCTAAGTCAAATTCTATCCAAAGAAAGGAGTTATAAATCATACATTTAAATTACAATTAAAACAGAAATTAGACCACTTTCTAGCACCATTTTATCATCAAACACTTAACATCATCAAAATCAGAATTTGTTTCTAAAACCCTAATCATGGTTCGGTTTACATTGAGTCTTCAAAACAGAATTTCCAAGTCACCAATACTACATCAATTAAATAGTTACCAAATGCAAACTCAACATCATTTATCATTAATCATTCAATCATAAATCAAAGGCCATAAAACTTTCCTAAACCTATATTCATGATTCGGTCACTAACCTAAAAACCTAGGCAAAATAAAAATCCTCTAAACCTAGCTTCTAGTTATCATTTAAGCATCAAGAAACACTAAACAACCAGCAATTTAAACACCTTACCTTGGTTTCTTGAAGTGGCCGAAGCAACTCCCTCAACCAATCTCCAATTTCTGAATTCTAAGCTTCAAAGGAAAGAATGGAAATGTTGTCCTCTTTATACTACTCAACCTAGAACAAACAAGTGCTTCTATTCTCTTAAATTTTTCTTTGGCCGAAACAAGAATTGGAGGAAGAAGGATTTCTGATTTGGAAGTAGGTTGGCTATGGTTTTTGGATGAAGAAGAAACTATGCAGAATTATGTTTGAATGAATTTGTAGTTGGTGAAATTATGGTGTGATCCTATGCTCCATTCTCATTTTAACTTAATTGCACCCTAACATGCATCCATTGATTGTTGGATGCATCAATACTCCACTTCATAAAATCCTAGCCACTCAAATTTCCATTAAATCCCCCTCCATCAATTCCTTTTGCATCAAAGTCCTACAATCTTCCAATTTACTCCCTCTCCTTCACTTTCTATACAATCAAATCCTATCTATCTATATACCTTTTTTTTCCTAACCTAATTAAATCATTCTATTTTATCCACCCTCAATTCATTTTTCCAAATAATTAATTTACAATAATTTACACATGAAACATACACTTTAAATCATATAACACAATATTTATCAATCACATATAATTACATCAAGTAAATCATATAACATGTAAGGCAATCAATAACACGTGAACACATAAAATAATTCATAGAACACATAAGGAAACCAACTCATGCAAATACCCCTAACTCCCCCTAGGTTTAAGGCACTAGGGTTTAGGTTTCCAACTAGGGTTTGACCTAGGATATTACAGACACCATCAGGGCAAGATGGCAAAACAAAACTACATAGATTATTTCAATCTAAATTCCCAAACCCTAGCTCATCTATTTCTCTCATAGAGCCACCAAATACCCTTCTCAGAGCAAAGAGGGTCAAAACAACTACCAGATTCACGAAGAATCGAAAGAAGCACGGTTAATGAGCGTTGGTCATGACATATCAACAAACACAGAAAACACCTTGATGGTCACTGTAACACTGGAGGTATGCATCACCATAGGATCCTCTTCGACAAGTACCATCCTGGGTATTTTAGAAAGGTCAGCAAGCGATACTTCCACAAATTGAGGAACAAATTCTACTATCCTATTGTCAACATTAACAAGCTCTGGTCAATGATCCCTCAAGAAGTGAAAAACAAGGTCAACAAGGACAACGCGTTAATGTTTGATGTCACTCAGTTTGGCTACTTCAAGATATTGGGTAAGGGTATGCTATAAGAGAATCAACCAATTGTGGTAAAAGGTAAGCTGGTATCCAAGATTGCTCAGAAAAAAAAAGATAAAGGAAAATGGTGGAGTTGTTGTCCTTAAGGCTTAAGCTTGTTTTGTTTTACTCTGTGAACTTTAAGTTTTTAATATTAATGACTAGTTAATTATTATTGTTATTTTGGTACTATGATCCTTAAGAGCAACAATCCTAGAGCGAATGAATACAAATATTAAATTCCAATGCAATTCTCACCACAAATACAATATAATAACAACAATAACACAAATATATTTAAAGTAAAACAAGGGTTAGAGAATTCTTAGACAAATTATTTTTATAGTGGTTCGAAGCATAATTCTTCTCCTACGTCCACTTCTCTCAAGCTCGCAACTTGAGGTTCCACTAGTTAATCGGGATTACGCCTAATGCTTACAATAGTTCTTTCTGAGATTTCATCCTTATAATAATTTGTTTAGGATTTCACCCAATAATAGGATACCACCCACTATTACAAACATACTTTGATATAAAGAGGTTTACAATTATCTCAACACTTAAACAAAGCTATCTTAAGAATACAAGATGAAGTACAATATCTTTTTCACTTTTTGAACACAAAATAAAAGACATTAAAGCACAAGTGTTCAAGTTTACAAGAGATAATGAAGTATATGAGAATTTTTTCAATATAATAGTCTTGTAAGCTTTTCAATAATATTCCAAAGTCTCCTTCTAACTTTAAATGGTCTTCTATTTATATATTTTTAGTCCTTGTGTAATAAATATGATTTTTTGAGTGTATTAAATATAAGATCTCTCTCAAAAATTATTTCCAACGACTATATTTTTCAAACGAATTTGACAGATATATAAAAATAAAAGCCGTGAATTATCTTTAATGGGCATTAAGCCTTAAAGATTAACGGTCGTGAATAATCATTAACGGGCATGAAAATTTTTTTCTATGTCTTAGACCATTTTTGCAAGTCAGATGGTAATAGTTGTGAAAACTTTCTTCATGGTCATGAAAGCTTTCTTCACAGTTGTGAAAATTCTTTGTGTTTCAGACTCTTTTGAAGATTAGAGTTGTAATGGGCGTGAAGTTCTTCTTCACGGACGTGAAAATGCTCTTTATGTCTCTAGGGACGGAGTTGGGCTTGGGCCACCTATAAATTTTTTTTTTCCTATTAACCTAGTGAAAACTTTCTCTTAACCTACGTGAAAATTTAAAACTCTAAGTCTGGCCCATTTAAAATTTCTATTAGTTTAGTATTTTTGCCCACTAAAAAATCAAAATTTTCCAAAATTAAGTTAAATTTACTTGTTTATATTATGGTTCTTCAATTTTTTTTTTTGTTTAAATTGAATTGTATATTTACTTTGTACTTATATGAAAAATTTTAATTTTTGACCTATCCAGGATTAATTTTCTAGCTTTGTTCCTATGTGTCTCCTTTGAATTTCAACCTTTCAGAGTTAATGGTCGTGAAGGTAATTGTCACGGGCGTTACTCCAGGTTTGATCATCTTTCTTATTGTTTTCAAAGTATTTCATCTTAATATCCTTAAAGCAATAACAATATAATAATAATATAGTAATAAACCAATGTAGATCACAAAATAATTTTTCAAGTAGGTTTTCCATACATCATCAAAATCAACAAAGGTTCAACAAATACTTTCTGGTTTAAATGGATATGAGTTACTTTGCTAGTGTTTATATTTTTGACTTTTGCATCATCAATTGTGTGACGTAAAAAATATTTGCCACGTGAAAATAACATGAAACTTTTAGTCAACATCATGAGCTGACATGTTGTTCATGTGTGCCGATCCAATCTTTTTTCTAGTGAGTGAGCCGCTAGTGAAAATTTTTCAAAATTTAGTAATCACATTAGAATAATCCTCAAAGTTTGGTGATCACCATATGTCATGCTCCATTATCACCATCTGCTGATGTGGACGCCACGTATTATAATCCGACAAAAAAAACCTAACAAGTGATTATTGGGTGAAACTTTTTAGAAATGTTAGGTATTAATATGCAACGATTTTTCAGTTTGTGATCAAAATAGAAAAACTCTAATAGTTTAGGAATCAATAATATCATTTACCCGGTCTTTATGTGAGGAGATTATCAATATAAAGATTTTCAGTATATTTCCAGTATAAAGAGTCTTTATGAGATTCTGACAATAATTAAAGAGTAGGAGTTTTGGAGGGATTGATCAAATTATCTGTACAGAAAATTTCTCATCAACGAGAGCCATTTGATATTTCAATCACATCGATTGCAATTTTGTTAGGAATTAGTGAAATGGAGGTCATGAGTTTGAAAGAAGAGTCGGTGAATTTGCAAAAAAAGAAGGTCAAAAATTATTAGGGGTTGTAGTTTTTAAGGGTATTTTAATAATTTTACTTGAAATTTAATGAAAAATATAAATAAATTGATGAAAAGATTAAATGGTATGACAGAAATAAAAATTTAAGAATGTTATGATATATTTATCAAAATAACTACTTTATTATTTAACATAAAATCTAGAGACTAAATTATAAATTGCCCTTAAATTAATTTGCATTAGTACTCTCTTTTCTCATACACTCGCTCTCCCTCTCATTTGAAAGTTGTTAGTAGGTTCCATGACTAGTACTACTTCTACTACTACTACTACTACGAGTAGATAACTCTCGCGTATAACTCTCTCTCTCACTTCCCCAATTTTCTTTTCACATTTTCCTACTTCCCAAACATAAATTTCCAACAACCCTTTTCCCCTGTATCCAAAAGAAACAATCAATAATGGACTCGAGAGAACAACAGCCACCGCCACAGCAAATACCATCGCATCCACAACATCAACCCAATATGTTACTCGGTACCACCTCCTCTTACACTAACGCCGCCGCCGCTCATCACGCTATGAATATGATTAATCCTAATATCCCTCCCACTGCTGCTGCCGCTGGTTTTCCTTTCAATTCGGTGGGTCCGCCTCGACAACAATCGAAGCCGCCGTCTTCGGATGGTATTTTTGATGGATCGTCGCCGCCTTCTTCTGCCGGGATGAGGTTTAGTATGGAACCCTCAAAGAAGAAGCGGGGGAGGCCTAGAAAGTACACTCCCGATGGCAACATTGCCTTGGGATTGTCACCTACTCCGATTTCTTCTTCGGCGAACTCGTTAGGGCATGCGGATTCTGGGGGTGGCACGCCTGGCGTGGCCTCTGAGCCTCCTACTAAGCGGAATAGAGGAAGGCCGCCAGGGTCGGGCAAGAGGCAGCTTGATGCATTAGGTAATTCTGGCTTACTCGGTGTGAATGTGGATAATAACTGCGTTTTTGATGGTTTTATTCATATATGTCTATTGTTCCTATCCCACAGGAGGGGTTGGAGGCCTGGGGTTTACCCCTCATGTGATTACAGTGAAAGCAGGAGAGGTATGTTGTTGTTATGTGTTATTGGTAATGTTCAGTAAAATTGTAGTTATTGAAGATATTTTAAGGAAAGTAAAGAAATTTGTAGAAAAAATAAAAAAATAAATTAAAAAAAGAATGAAAAGGGAAAATTTTTTAGGAGTGGGAGGAATATAAGCAGGAGAGTCATGTTTTGTTTTCATGTTTGTGTTTTTAATAATGTCTAGTAAATTGCAGCTATTGAATTTTTTTAAGGAATGTGAGAAAAAGAAAAAAATGAAAAGTGCAGTTTTAAGGAAAGTAAGGAATCTTTAAAAGAACAGGTAGTAGAAAAATTGACATTGGGTTGCTACACTACTTTCTATATTTTTTGTGCATTTCATGGAAATGAAGTTCTTTTATGATTTTGCAAATGGTAATTATGAACTTGTGTTCAATGAGTTATCACAGAAACTTCCCGAACATTTTGAACTAAAGAATATGCAAAAATTGGCCGTTCATTGGGAAATTTATTGGATGATGTTTAATGAAATTTTGGGCATTTGAAATATTATTTTCTGATTCAATCATGTGATCATTAGTTCATGTGAACTAACATTGAAACAATGCAAAATGTGGAAATGGATTTTATTTACCATAATGCTTTGGATAGATTGCAAAAATGGCAGATGAGAAAAAACAAAGAAGAAAATGGGAGAGGGGTGGTGCTGCATACTTGGATAGAGAGGACGGTGGGAGGAGGAGGAGGAAAGGACGGGGTGCAGGGCTATTGATGTAATATTAATATTTCAAAGTTTTTTTCTTTTAATTTTTTACTTATATTGTCAGTCCTGATTTCTTACTTATTTTGTCAACTTCTTGTAATAAGTTATCATGTCAAACAATTCACTTTAAAATATGATTTTTTTAAATAAATCATTTCTTTTCACAATAAATCAGTCACCAGAGTACTGATTTGTAACACTCTTCTCTCTTGATTTGTAATTTTTCAGTTTCATTTAAAATCTTGTTTTGGTTGAACATCCTAGAAATTTTTCTTCTTGTTTTTACCTCAATGTTAGAAATTTTAGAGTTGCAAATCAATACTCCAGTAATTGAAAAAGGCCAAAAACACTTATATGAGATTATTTTTAAAAGTCGAGAAATTAGACAGATAAAAAAAATTGTCTTTACACCAATATAGCAAATTTTAAAAAGTTTAGACACCAATGGTGTAATTTTTCCTAAATTGTTAGATCCATGGGATTTTTATGATGTTTAATCTTAGTTAAAGTTTGATTTGAGTTATTTTGCTGATTTTGTAAAAAAAATCATGATGGGAAGTTAATTCAATGCCATGACCGATTCCCTTCATTAAACCCTGCTTTCAACATGTCCATAATCTTCTATTTGAAACTTTTTCCTTAACAACTAACTACGGTGAACTACCCCATAATGTTTTTAATGTCAAATTCACCTTTTTAATATATTATTCTTTTCCTTCTGCATGCACATGTACTCGGAACACATACAATAAATCCAAAAGCTTATGTTTGGAGCTTTTCTAAACTATTCACTCTCTCTCTCTCTCTCATATATATTCACACGCCAGATTAAATTACAGCTTAACCCGATTATGCCTTAATCCTACTAAATAGATTCATTTTCCTAAATTCCATTAGATTTAGGGCTATTTCTTCATAACGATATATGTTTTTTAAAATTCTGTCTCACAAATTCTTTTTCTCCTCCTGAATGTGATCAACCTTTTTATTCTAGCGCATTTACTGGTATCTGATACATGTATCCAAACCATCACAAAATTTCCTTCTCACAACTTTTCTTCACCTGTTGTTACTTCCACTTTCTCTAGAATGTATTCATTCCTTATCTATTCTTTTGTTTGTTTTTGCTGCACATCCATTTTAACATCATCATTGTTACTATGCTGACCTTTACAGATTCTTGTTTGTTTCACTAGTTAACATTAATAATCATACATCATTGCTTGTCAAATTACTCTTTGGTACAACTTTGCCTTAAATTTAATTGGTACTTTGTAATCATACAGGACTCTTTTTCACATCTCTCCACTTTAATCCTATCAATTGACATCTATTACATCTCCACTTTAATCCTGTGGATGACATCCTTCTCCTATTCCACATTCATTTACATAATTGAGCCTGGGTATCTAAAGTGTGCTTTGTGGGACCTCTACTCCATCTATGCTATTTACTTCATCTTCTATCGCTAGAACGGCAATGCATAGCTTTGTTTTACTCTACTTGAAATCCTTAGATTCTATTGTGCACCTCTGAAGCTCCAGCTTCTTGTAAACACCAAATAGGGGTTTTAGAAATTAAAACTATGTTATTTGCAGATATTCTTTTCGGTGTGTTTTGTGAACTGATTCATTGCCAAAGCAAAAAGATTTAAGGCTCATGATTAATTCTCCTACATCATTTTAATGACAAACTAACCTTTTCCAATTAACTACTATTTTCTTTTCCTTGCGTACTTAGGTATGCTTACATTTTAGCATATATATTTGTTTCATTTATTAAAATTAGAGAAAGATGATAGAATGTGCTATATAACTATTTTATATTCTGAATCAATAAATTTTATATTTCCTTCCTTAGCCATCCACTTAGTGCTCTTTTTGAGAAGATCTCTTTCAATTGCCGATTTAGTAGGCCTTCTAAATGTTCTTCATTGAGGGGTTGTTAAAGAAATATTGTTGATGACATTAATAATGCTTCATTATGATGTTAGACTTCGATGCAGTTAAGGAAAGGAAGATAAGATTTTGGAATTACTTATGTTTAATTTTTAAATTAGGAAGTCTATTTAGTTTTCCTAGTTTAGTTTGTTTTAGGTTTTTTATCCATGTTTATTTAGATTTCTTATTAAATAAGTCATTTAATTAATATTAGGTTCCTATTTAGGTATTAGGCTACTTTTCAGTTTAGGGTTAGGATTTATCCTAATTAATATAAATAAGGCTCTATTAGTCAAATAGTATTGTATTATTATTATTTTCAAATCATAATTTTAAATTAGAGGTTTTTATTATACCCTAATTATTTTCTTATTCCAACCACAGTTACTACTCTATTCTAGCCTCATTCTTGAGATCTAATTGTCGTAAACCTTTTTGTTGTGTCAAGTGGTATCATAGCTTGAAACTTGAAATTTTTTTCAATGGTTAGTTGAGGTTGAGGCAATCAACCCCAACAAACAGAGTTGGCTGAGATGCAAAGAATGATTGAGGACTTGCCCCGTGCTGTACAAGACTTGTAGCGTTAGGAACCTGTGGAAGCCTGAATAGAGAATCTAGAAGGCGACTACGAACAACTCAAGATTCTAAAAAATCTTGAGGTTGAAGAAGAAGTTGAGTACATAAATCCTTTTCATGAAGCTGGACTTGCAAACCAAGTGATCCGAGGTGGATTGGAACACTAGTTATTACATGCTCTTGATTTCAGTGGAGGAGGACTCAGGATTGAGGTAGTTGATTTTCATGAAAAATTACATGAAAATGATTATTTGGATTGGGAAGCCAGTTTGGAGAATTATTTCGAAAACTTAGAACTAATTTTTGGTGACTATAATGAGGAGATAGAGGACATTGAAGAATTAGAACCAATTTTTGATGAATATAATGAGGCGAAATAGGAACTTAATGTTCATCCAATATATGGTGAGTCATTGGTGGTGCAATGAATGATGATAACGACAATCAATGTGGAAGAGATGAAATAGTTGGTAAGTTGAAGTTCTAAAGTAGCAGAACTAGCAAAATTAATGGGTACTCATCTGCTGAAATATTTGAAATTGAAAGTAGTGATATATGTGTCATATATGCTTAATTAGCCAACCATCAAGAAGTGGCCAGATTAGGGAATTACTTTAATATTCTGCTGATTCAGTAGTAATTGAAGGAATTCAAGGAGTTGGCTAATCAGGATTTGCCAAACAGTTTAGCACCTGTAAGGTGTATTCAACCTGCCATTGATTTAATATTTCAATTTTTGATTCTTCAACACTACAAAACTAGAGGACAAGTTTTTTCCAACCAGGGGAAAATGTTGTAGTTAAAGAAAAAGAAGATAAGATTTAGATATTACTTTTGTTTAATTTTTAAATTAAGAATTTTATTTAGTTTTCATAGTTTAGTTTGTTTTAGGTTTCCTTTCCATGTTTATTTAGGTTTCTTGTTAAGCAAGTCTTTTAGTTAGTATATTAGGCTCCTATTTAGATATTAGGTTCATTTTCAGTTTATGATTAGGATTTATCCCAATTAGTGTAAATAAGGCTCTATTAGTTAAATAGTGTTGTATTACCATTATTTTCAAATTAGAATTTTAAATCATGGGTTTTCTTTAAACCCTAGTTATTTTTTTTATCCAACCACAATCACTACTCTATTCTAGCATAATTGTTGGGATTTAATTGTCATAAACCTTTCCGCAGCATTAGACTTACTCAAGGTGTTGAAGTTTTTAGCACGTAATTTAGCAAGTGATTGTTTAAGATTATAATTGATCCTCAAAAATCTTTTCTTAGTTTGCTAGAATAGAACTGGGATATTTGAAGAAATAATTGGCAATTTCAGCTGAATTTTTAAATAAAAATAATTGGCCCAAAATATAACTGTCTGCCTATATTTATTAGACATTGGAAATTTCATTTATGCTGTAATTTTTTTAACATTATATACATTTCTGAATCTTGAACAACTGGTCTTCTCTAGTGGTGAGAACAAATACAGAATAGAGGACTACTCATCTACATGTTGAAAAGGTATAATTGGAGTTGTGATGCTATTTAAGATCCTTAGTGTCAATTGGGTGGATAACAACCAAGAGACAATTCATTTGAAGATTTGGGAGGGTATATCGAATTAAGAGTTTGGATGCCAGGATGAGGCTTGTATGGGAATGCTTTTGCTAAAAGGTTCAAAAGCAAAAAGAAAAGGGTTATTTAAGGTATTAATTTTGTTTTAGATGGTTGCAATTGCAACAGATATTTTTTTCTTTTTATATTTTTGTCAACCTATATTATAGGGATAGCTCTCTAACCTGTGATTAGATGTTAATGAAGAACTCAAATAGTTGGCGTGTTTGAAGTGTCTCTTTTGCTGCTCCACGTGTATGGTTCCAGCTCATTAATACATTTTTTTAGATGAGTGCTTATCAACTAAAAGATGAAAAAAGAAGTAATAACCTAAGCATCATTTGCAATCCTTCAGCTATCGCCGCCGATATATTAATTTATGGTTCTTGGTTCTCTATTGGGGTTTTATTGCGTCAATAGTAGCTGAACTTTATATTTTTCAATCAAAACTTGAGTCATGGGACAATTTTGCACATGTTGGGGAGGAGATTTTAAGTAGCTAGAGGCAATGCAAAACTTTGGGCATGGATTCCTTTGGCATGATAGTTGCTCGAAGTATTCTCAACTTTTTCTATGTTTATTAACATTATGCTTCTAATTGAATTTTTGGAAACAATTATTCTTGTACAAGGATAGATGGTTTTTGACTTGTAAATAGGGCAACTTAATGAGATGAAGTCCAAATTGGCATTTATTCTTTTTTGTTTCTCATTGTCCAGGACTTTATGCCCATTTCTTCTTTATATTATTCATTTTGTTTTTAATTCTAAAAGACTTGTTTATGTATTAAATTCCACATATTCTCTGTTGGTTCCAATGGATATATGTGTGCGCGCGCGCGGGCGCGTGCTTGTGTTATTTTCTACACTTTTGAGGAGGTTGTGGCTATAACATATACGCTCAAAGTTATATAGTGCCTAATTGTATACCCTTCTGTTTTTCAGGACATAGCATCAAAGATTGTGGCTTTTTCACAGCAAGGGCCACGAACAGTGTGCATTCTGTCTGCAAGTGGTGCCATTTGCAATGTTACCCTTCGTCAACCAGCAATGTCTGGTGGCACCGTGACATATGAGGTACTTCAAATGCCTGAATAGAATTGGATAAGATTCATTGATAAACTAAATCTATATTCATGTGAAAGTGATTTTTGTGGTTTAGCTTGCATGAACATTAAAGGCTTGTAGAACACAAGGAAGATTTGTGCAGGGAAGGCATCAGCAACATTAAGGGTGAAGAGAAAAATTGTTATTGGGATAACATTTTATCCCTTTTAAAAAAGAGAAGGGAAAGGGGGTGAGTTGGGGGGTGTTGGTTGTGGGGGAGGAGGAGGAGGGAAACTTGTTAAGCAGATTCGCATTACTAGATGATTGCATATTAGGCTTTCTAATTAGCTATATTGTTCTAGGGAATGAATCCTTGAATATGGAACCAAGACGTTGGCTGCTTGATTTTTAGTTGTAGTTTTATATGGGTCTTCTAACTGAAAATTTGTTTAAAAAGGTATAGAAGTTTTAAAAGTTTTTGGTACATTGGTACTGTACATTAGCTATGGAAATTACACTGGTTTCTTATAAGCATAAGCATGTACATCATAGTTGTTAAATGCGCTTCTTGGACATGCTGGGCTTCTAATTTACATAGGCCTGCAGTCAAGCACCTCTAGTAGTCAGGCCAAGCTCTATCCTAAGGTGTGTGCCTAGGCTGCTTTTCTTTATTTTGTTTTTTTCGTATTGTTTATTAGTTGTTTTTCCTAGCATTGTTGGATGTTTTACTTTATGCATTACTAAGCAGAAATAGCAATGTTACCTTTAAAATAGCACCTCTAGTAGTCTTGAACAATGGGGAACACCACCTTGCCAAAAGTAAGGGAGTAGATATGGGTTTAGGCTACCTTGCACCGAGTTTATATTGACTGAAAAAAAATCTCTATATTATGATTTTGAGTTGTGTAAATATGTAAATTTTTTTATTTATTTTTAGAGATGTGCTGTTGATTACTCAATGTTATTATTTTTTCCTCAAATTTTAAGTGTTCAAAATATAAAATATGTGTGTATCATTTCATGATAATAAACAAATATTGAGTTTTTAGTATTCATAAAATTTAAAAAATAAAACAGGCACTTGTCCTTGTTCCGCATCTGCACTGCCCCTGCTTCAATTTCCCTATGTGGTGGGGATAGGAATATCAGAACTCGCTTTCCCAATTGCAATTTAGTCTTAATCAATGGTACTATATTTGTTTGTAAAATAAGTACAATTTTGCAGAAAATCAATTTTCTTGGTGAAGTCACCATATTTTTAGGTTACTTATTCTAATTGCAAATTGAAGTCCCACTCAGCATTGTAGGAAACTCAACTATGGAGCAGTGGCAAAACACAGCTGTGTTTACAGGGGTAGAGCTAATTTGTATGAATTATAAATGGCGGGACTAATAGAAAAGGAATGAATGAAGAGGAAACTATATCGATTTGCATGTTTTGAATTTTGCTTACCGTTGATGATTGCTATTTTCTTTTCCTCATTTACATGGTCTAACTAATCTAGCTTGAAATCTTTTTTTTTTTTGGCAAGCAGTCTATTATGAACCAGTTTTAGCAGTTGTCTTTGTTGTAGCATTCACATGTCATTATGAATCATTTGAAGTATTTACAAACTGAAATGTTGTGTAAGTATTTCGTACACATTTTAATAAATGTGCACCAAATGTCTGTCTAGCAAGCCCAAGTTAACTTGTGCAACTTGTGCACCCTAATGCACCTTATGCCTTTGACAACTAAATTCTTACAAATCTGGTTCTAATTTTGAATGAGAGTACTTTACGAAGAATGTTAAAACTTTTTTTTTTATTTGAGCATTAGAAAGTGGGGATTCAAACCTGGGTCTATTGCTTAGGTCACATATATACTTGCCTATTTTATGCCTAGGTGCGCACAAAAAGATGCTAACGCTAAAATTTGTTTAGACAGTCTATTGTACTTGTATGATATTCATTGTCGAGTAGTACTGGATGGCATCCTCCAATGTTGAACTTTCACTTATCTTCCAGAACTGTTAAAATTATTGCCTTGCTGGTCGTTGGTGCTACACATCTTGGCAGGCTAATGAATTCTATAATTTTCAAGAAATGAGGTATAGAAGTTCAAAGCTGTCTATTGAAGTCTTAAACTGCAATTTAGGGGTGAGCATTCTATCCGTTCGGTTTGAATTGAATAGAATAACCGAATTAACTGAACTAAAATTTTAAAAAATCGAACTGAACTGAAATTTTTACAAAATTAACTGAACTGAACCGACATATTTCGGTTTGGTTATTCGGTTATTTTAGTTTTTCAATAAATTATATATATATATATATATATATATATATATATATATATATATATATATATATATATATATATATGTCTGGGGGTGGGTTTATTTTTTGTTTTTTTTAATAATAGGGAACCAAAATAAGGTGTGTAATA